>BQKZ01001845.1:53703-69956 GCA_036244855.1 Temnopleurus reevesii | reverse complement strand
TTTTGGCAATATTTTCATTGTTTTTGGTCCTTTTGCTAAGAAAATTTCCAATTTAGGCAAATAAACAACGCTCTTTACGATGGTGATGTCAGATTTGCAATATTTTATCGATTTTGTAGAGATTCATAAGATGTACGAATTAATATGATGCGCGAATTAATGTGACAGCACCATACACACCGGATCGTCCGGATGTACACATTGTTTACACTGCATGAGATATTACTTCCGTACTACTAGTTAGAAAAATACCCGGATGATCCTCTCTGATATGAACACTCGTATCAAAGGCCCATATTTACGTAATTCAACTAAGTCAGTGGGGTTCTATTTGGTTGAATGAAGGGAGTAGGTGTACAACCACTGTCGTTATAACGGGCATAATTGCCATTGGTGAGGGAGCGGAGCTACCTAGCCCTAGCTCACGGGGAGGATATGGGGGGGGGGGGGGGGCCCCCCCCCCCCTCCGACAGTATGGTAATTTTTTCCTGTTTTAGGTTTAAAAGTCAGCACTCTGTCAATTTGAAGCATACTTTTTTGCTCTTATTTTGTCATTTTTTCATGGCGGCCCAATAGGCGGAGGGGAAAGGGGGGGGGTCGTTTGAGCACTCAATCCCCCCCCCACCCGTGCTGTAGATCCGTCACTGTTCATACACGTTCTGGTGCATGCATTGTTTACACTGCTAGAGATCACTTCTGTACTACAAAAACTACCCATAAAGCTCCCTAATATGAACAACTGCAAAGGCTCGTTTTAATAAATGCACACCTGTGTTCATAACAATTTTCAATGGAGCAAACTAGATTTTTGTAATTATTTGGAGATAGGGCGCACCCCACTTTTGTTTCAAAGCTCACATGACTTTATGGCTACAGATGTAAGATAAATATTTGTAAAATCCACCCAGAATACAGTGTACATATTGACATTGTTTTAATTACAGTATTTTGATCATTTTTGTATTTTACATGGAGGGTTTTGATCAGTAAAAAAATATAATGTAGGTCAGTAGATTGCATCATGAGAAAAAATGGGGGTGGACCCATAAACAAGGGGCTGATTTTTCTGGTGTTTGTTTCTTGCTGTTATTATTGCATGATTGTGACACAAAATATTTTTTTCTCTCATAAATAGAAAGTACAATCTAGCTAATTTATATCTGAGAATTTGATATCCAGGTGAAGTCATTGTTCATTTCCTCTTTTGAGAGATAAAAACAACTTCCTGGAAACCACCAATTTGCATGTTCACTACATAGGTTAAGAACACCCACCCCTAAAAAGGAAATAATATTTGAATGCCCAAGCCTCTGATAACACTTTTTGCCATAGAAAACTCTAGCCAAAACTGAAAATCTGGCATTGAGCAATTTTGATATGATTGGGAAAAACTTTTGGCATAAACTGTGCCAGAGTTTTCTATGGCAAAACGTTTTAATATGCAACGAGGAGGGAGTTTCATCATGATGCTTGTTGCCAATAGGCGGGTTTACTTTCAAATTTGTGCGTTTCACATAGTCACGTGGTATTCCATAGACCGGTTGATAACAATAAGACTATAATACTTGGAATCCAGTTTGCATACATTACTTGTTGCTATGTCGGGCAAGCTTTCGGGTTGTCAAGAACAACTTTTCTGTTAGAGGTATGCATAAAATTGGCCTAATATTAGTTAGGCCTATTAATTCTCGCTACAGTTTGTACCAACAACAAGATGAAATATGAAAGAACCACTGATTGTGTTTTTCGGTGTTTACCAAAACAAATCATGTGAGTTTGGTTACTAAGTTCCAGTTATGGACATTTCTTGTGCATAATATGCATTTCAATTTGTGAGGCTTTACTGAACATTGAAAACTAATGTTTATTTTACACTGTTTGATTGATATCATATTGTGAATTGCTGCTTGGTTTTTTTTTTTTTTTGTGTAATGATGTGTAAGGAATAAAAATTTGCAATTTTCCAATATGATATGGAGTAGCATATGTGCATCATATAGCATCCAAAATTATACAGGTGTAAAGTGACCTTCCCAACCTCAATTATCAGTGAGGGAATAATTTTCCTGGTATCGCATCGCACTCTGCATTTTAGCATGATTGCTACAATGTTTTGTATAGCATCTTTTCCTCATAGAACTGTACCGTAAAGTATTGCAAATTTATATTTCCTCAATGTCTGAAACTGATAAATCAACTGTGAAAAGTGAAATTATTCCCTGTTTGATATCGCTCATGTCGGTGGAGAGAATTCAAGATCTATGCATACCACCCGACAAGATGATGACTCACAGTTCACTGTACACGAGATCTTTTTGTACAGCAAAATGAACTACAATGCTGTATGGGAACAGCACACGTGTTTTGGCCTAAAGCTCCTGAAAGGTTTTTTTGTTTCTGGCTTTAAAAGCCTATTAGGAAAGGATTATTTTAATAGTTAAAATTTCCTGTTTGCTGAATGTACAGTTTCTGGGTACTATGTCAAATCACATGTAAATGATAGACAGTAATGCAGGCTTGTGTTTATAATGGCATGCATACGTTGTAGGCCTACATCTATGTCAGACCTTCATAAAAAAGATAATTTGTTTTTGTTTGCTGCCCAAGAATGAAATTTTTGCAAAAATAGGGTTGGTCATTGGGCAAAAGTGTTTGTTTTCAAATTCCTTTTTCTTTAGTTTTTTAGTACACTTCTTTGTTTTTGTTTTCTTAAATTCAATGAGACAACAATTTAAGTTCCAGGGGTCGATTCTTTTTTAAACTGGGAGAACTGTCAATTCTAAGCTGATAGTTTCCTGGTATTTAATGAAGCATGACATTTTTCATACCTTGAGTCTCGCTTACTTTTGCCCTTCTCTTTTTGAAAAAAAAAAGAAATCATCATAATTGGTTCTGACATTGTGTTCCAGTTGAATTGGTTTGTAATATCACGCATTTTGACCTCTGCCCCTTGTCATTTCTGTGGTTATAAATAAATTCTGTCTTGAAGGAGGTATTCAGGGCTCTTGTCAACAGCCTCTGAGACAAATTGACCTTTACATGTACACGTATACATGTATGTACAAAGAATTTTATATCCAAAGCCATAGCCCTAAAAATATCACTGAGAATATACTTTTTAATATAAAAATAATAATAATAGATGCAATTAATATAGCGCACGTATCTGTTTTATGATGTATGTTGTACTGTAAGGACCCCATTGGAAATAAGCCTTTTGGCTTTCATGGGTCATCCTTGTCATGGTATTGTATATGTTTATATCTGACGAATAAAATCAAATCAAATCAAATCAAATCACTCTGCTGAGTGCTCAAGGCGCTTTACATTATTATTACCCTGGCTTTAGCCCAGCAGCCATCCCCGGCACACTTGGCATTTCAAGGAATAAATATTCCTTCCAGGTACCCATTCACCTCACCTGGGTTGAGTGCAGCACAATGGGGATGAATTTCTTGCTGAAGGAAATTGACGCCATGGGTAGGATTCGAACCTACGGCCCTCTAGTTGAAAGGCGAGATTCACGACCACTACGGCGCCTGCATGTTTGGGTGTAAACAAGGAAATTATTGAAAGCTTTGCCTTCACTAAACTGCAAAAAAAACACGATATTGTGATTTAAACTTGGAAAGAAATTTGTCTTAGAAAACAAATTGTTGCACTCCACTATAAAACTGACTTTGTGAAAATAAAGCGTCCATGGTACACATTATTCAATTCTGTCTTCAAACTTTTTTTTGCATTCATCAATCTGAAAGTACAGCTTGAGTTGGCAGTTTTCTAAAGATACAAGATCATAATGCATGTGACAATGTCTTTAAAGTGGAATGAAACCCTGGAATTAATTTGCTATCAGTCGATGAAGAAAAATATGATGATCNCGAGCATATTAGCAATTAATACCTCAATTCAGATTGATAGGCCTATAGCGTGTATATAAACCGGATGCGATCAAATAAGTTACCATGGAGATATCACTTTAACGCTTGAAGCTCGTGTTTAGAATACTCAACGCATACATGGTATACGGTAGGTGATGTTTATCCTTACTGGTTGACGAACTGTATTTGGTTGTAAGGAAAGATTCGTTAAACACGCGGGCTTCTAACTTGTTTTGTGCTGTAACCAGTGTAGTCCCGGTACAGGTGGTGATGAAAAGGAACAATCTGTGGCATATCGCAATAAGGCAATAATTTGAAGGTTTCGGACATCTCCCCTTTGTACATGTTCCTTGTTGAAGACACGACCCACGACTCAAGTATTTATTGTGTTGAGAAGGTACTATAAGCTTTCATTAGCATCGGCGTTGGGAGGAAATATTTTCACACACTATCTATCTATACACTAAACAGTTTCTTCGATTGGACAGGAGAACAATGATCTTATAATAAACTTAAAATATATATATGAACTATAGGAACTAGTATGTGATCAGCAGTGCCATTTGTAAAAAGAATTTAATTCCTGAAAGTTTCTTCATGAAAATATGAAGTATCAAACACAGCAACATTAGGTTGTTGGTTGTTTGGTTTTATGGCCTGATGACGCTCTTCAATCTATGGAAGGACGCATTTCGCCATCAACTGTTAGAGGGCGTGTTTGCGTAGAAAGACTGTAGTGGATCCTGATCAGCCAATATGGATATGAATCTGACCCAAGTAACAAATGATCTCAAAGATGCCCATGAAGTGTTCGGGTGGTGGGAGTATGTCCAAATAGCCACATTCGCTGTCATGGTTCTTCTAACGGTCACATTCAACACATTTGCGTTGGCAGTGCTTCATCGTTGCCGTGACGATTTTGACAACCTCAGTCGCATACTCTACCGTAGCCTCAGCATCACAGACCTTCTCGGCGGCTCTTCACTGGCCACCTTCACGAGCCTGCCCATATA
This sequence comes from Temnopleurus reevesii, assembly GCA_036244855.1. Taxonomy (NCBI): domain Eukaryota; kingdom Metazoa; phylum Echinodermata; class Echinoidea; order Temnopleuroida; family Temnopleuridae; genus Temnopleurus; species Temnopleurus reevesii. The sequence continues at coordinate 65,062 of BQKZ01001845.1, read as the reverse complement.
CCTCGGGGGAGGGTGGGCTTCAGAGAGCATCTGTAGACTGGTTCCTTTCGTCGGGTGTTTCACGCTCTTCACCTCCGTATACCACGTGGCTCTCCTGAACGTCCAACGCTACGTTGCGATCCGCTATCCATTTTTCTACATCAGGATATCGCATATCTATCACCGCTTCGGCGTTGCCTTGCTGGTTTTGCATTTACTATTTGTCCTTTTTTCATCCGCCTACCTCCCCGTCCCCGGATTTCCGTACAACACATACGTGCGCAATTGGTGCAGGTTTAAATCGTTCTCATTCACTCTTATAGATATTAACATCGTGACTATGATTGTGAATGCACTCTGTGGAATTCTCTTGCTGATCCCGTTTGTTACTATCACCGTGGTTAATACCCGTTTGCTAATCATCGCAAGGAATGCTGGCCGACCAAAACGTATCTCAGTCGGAGCGTTATCTGCAGCTGCGAACACGCGCGATTCGCCGGGTAGCGTCGCTTCTAGACGAGGCCTCAAAGGACTGAAAACTGTACTCATCATTACGTGTCTCTTCTATATCTACATCATTCCATTCGCGGTGTTCATGATCGGGTTGTACTCGGGGACTATGTTACCCGGTCGAGGCTCAGAAATCATACATTTTCTCGCCAGTGTCATAATAGTCGGTAGCTCCTGGTGGAATGTCCCAGTTTACATATCTACTAATGCGAGCTATCGTCAAAGGGCCATAGAACTGCGAAATATGTTGACGTGTCGTCGATTATAAGATGACAAACAGGATTGTCCCTAGGAACTAAGGGCCACTTGCATGAGATGACCTTAGCTATCCTCTTCTTGTTAATACGTCTTAATATTGTGTCATCCTCTTAGCATAGACGTATCAGCGTTTGTGTCTGTGTAAAGAGGGTGGTACAAAAAAGAGACGTGCTCTAGCAAGAAGAGGATAGCTAGGATCATTTCAAACAATTGACCCCAGTACGCTGAAATGCCACAAGATTTTGATTTCCTTTACTAGTAGATGAATACCCATGGGTCGTTAAAACTGCGATCTATCATTTTCAGTTTTCAATGCACGATAAATGTTTCCTCCTACATATAAAGTCTAAAGTCTACATAAGTCTTTTCTATTATAGTGTTATCTGAGTTAGATATGAAATGACTGAAATCACCAAGTTTCCACCTATGTCAAAGAGTTTCTTCGACATCTGGGGAAATAGTCGATCAGGTCAATATTGCACAAAGATATCTATGATTCATAAGTTATGATTAAAATAAAAAGACATACCCGATGTGTCAATCTTCATAGTGTATCATGTTTTCGATTGTAGTCAGATGTTTTTGTTTGTGTGTGTATGTGCGGAAGGCTGCTCTTCAAAGGTCGTCTCTCTAAGATTAAATGCTACCTTACACCAGGGCTGTTCACCAACTCGTTCTTAAAGTTTTTACTATCATGAGAACTCTGTATGGTTGGTTGGTTGGTTGACTTCATTTATTCACAGTAAAAAACCAAAATATTACAAAATTGTGCCCGCATTCAGCTACAAGCTGTTTTTCAGCGAGGCCGTGATATATGTTTGAATCTTCGAAAGAATTGAAAAAATAAAATGTCTTGATTTGATTTAATTCGAAAGTTACGAAGCAACGACTAAAGCGTACTAAGAAAGCAGGCATACGTTTGAATAGCAGTTCGAATACACAGCACGAGAACTGATGTCAGTCGTACCTAAATTTGTTCTTAAAGTCTTTCTTATCTCGGTGAAACACCGCCAAGGTTGAGGTGTCCTACGGAGAGACGTCTTGAGGGAGTTGCATTCCGGTCTTGCTGTCCTCACTGGTCCTGCATTGAGGATGGTTCCGCAGAGGAGTATTCACCGGAGGACAACTCCCCACTGAAGAGAAGATCCATCAAACATTGGACGAGTTTTCCTCGACGGAAGCGTCGACACGGACTGCGGGCGGGGAGGGGGGGGGGGGCTATATCCTCTGGGTAAGGTGTCTTTTTGGGAGTGGATCTCGAGGGAAATTTTAAAAGCACAGTCAATTACTCCGAAGACGACAAAAGACAAATTAACCCAACATGAGGAGAAGTTGTCCTACGGGGATATCGATCGTCCTGACGCGCCAGGGGTTATCCTCCGGGTAGATTGTCCTGCATTGAGCTATCCTCCTGATAAATTGTTCTGGATGTTGGTTCTGAACAACACAAGTACCCGGAGACAGTCAAAATCAACCCTACATCAGGAGAAATTGTTCGAGGGGAAATCGTCTACAGTGGGGATTCTCCACACGAGGAAATCGTTCTGAGAGAAGTTGTCTTCCGGGGAATCATCGTTCAGGGAAATATCATATCAGAGGGCATTATGGGTAGTTTTTTTCTAGTACGGAAGTGATTTCGCGCATTATATGTGTGTACTATGAAAACTACCCCAAATAATAATAATAATAATAGGTCCATTTTAGATAGCGCAATCACTATAAGCATTTATATCCCTTACACTAAGATCGTTGCATTGACAGTGTACAGGTGAGAAAAATGAATAGATTTGCTAAGAAAGCCGTTTGCCATTGAATAGTACCATGGAATAGTACCATGGAATAGTACTTTCTTNTTTGAAGGCATGTAGAAAATAAGAAATACAGACTTCGCCCAGACATTGATGTGCGCTCAGTGGATGAAGAAAAAATTTGGTCAATCTGTGAAAGTTTGAGCAAAATCTGACAATCCATTCAAAAGTTATGAATTTTCAAAGTTTGATTTACACCCCTCATGGGATCTTCAAATTGGCGACATATAGTCACAAAATGGCTGCCAACATGGAGAACTCTCCATTCACTTTGTACACAGAATTTCACATTTTCTTCTTTTTCTAGAAAAGTAGACAAAATTACACTTTTCTCTTTGAAGTAAGATATGGACATTTTGATTCTGCATGCATTTTGGAATGATTTTTTTTTTTATTCATTTTCTACTTTTTTAGAAAAAGATGAAAAGATGATCATTTTATTTTTCTTCATCCACTGAGAGTGCATCAATGTCTGAGTGAAGTTTCCCCTTTAATAGGGGCATGTGGAGCCTACGTTAACACGATATGTACATTAGAACTGAATATTAATATTATTTTTTCCAACTGATTGACTGACCCAATTGCAAACAAATGTCATTCATCGAGCAACCAAACTATAATTTTCAGCCTTTGAGAGAAGCCCTCCTAAAGTGTATGACCATTGTTGTGGTTTCTTTGGCAATCATGCGTGCGTTATTGATAAAATCACCTATGAATGACAAAACCGTATAGAGAATCAGTAATCGGCACGTGCCAAGAGCATTTACTCTGGATGTACATGTATGCCCGTTGCTACATGTAGACGCTTGCCATGAGTGTGTAGTTGAATTGACTGTATATCAGTTGATTCAAGCGCTGTATCCTTTCAGAAAGATAGAACCCGTTTTGTTTCTTTGTTCAATTGCTTTTGATTTACATGTAGTGCTCTAAAAATATACTAGATGAACAGACATTTAAAAAAAAAATCTGCAGGAAATCTAATCATTTTTATTCTGTTACCATTTGACTCTGGATGCAGAGAATTTGTTTGCACTGATAAGAATATTTACTTAAAGAATTGAAATTTCACTGTAATTTCCCACGGAAATTAGCAACTTTTTACCCCTAAACATGCTCTTTGGTAAAAAAAAAAAAGAAGATTCAGCATAGTAAACATAACATTTAGTTGGAACATACTAAAAAAAGAATGTCTAAAAAGAGACTGTAAAATTTGTGAATTGCCAAGTTAGGATAAGAAAATTGATTGAATTTGCCGTACAAATAATTCCTGTTCCGGAAGTCTGAATAGGATAAAAAAGTATTTTTAGATTGCTCAAGATTTTAAGTTGTTCATGCATGAGAGTATAAAATAGCTTGGACTTGCCCTATACTATATGGTTGATTTCTTATTGTTTTGTCTTCTTTACTGTTTTGTTGAAATCAATGAGTGAACAAGATTTATATTATGATTACACATGATTTCGAACACAAATAAACAATGCCAATGATCACAATACTAGACTGAGGTTCAGTGATTGGTACATGCCAAAAGTCCGCAGGTCACCTGGCATAGATTCAAACACAATGTGGGTACTGTACATTATTTTGGTCAAGTTTGTTCATGCATCGCCTGTCCATGAAGTGAAACGGTGGATTGATTATTATTTTGTTTTCTTTACTGTATTGTTAAAATCGATGAATGAACAAGATTTGTATTATGATTAATCAAAATTTGGAACATAAATAAACAATGACAATGATCACAATCATGGTTCAGTGATTGGCAAGCACTGCCAAAAGTCCGCAGGTCACCTGGCATAGATTCAAACACAATATGGATACTATACATTGTAATGCAAACTAAAAGTATTATGATCACCCATGCATGATAAAACACTGTATATTGAGGTTCAGTGATACATGTAGCAGAGCTGCCAACCAGTACGGATTCCTTTCCACATTTCAACTCTATTACACATAGCAAGGGAGTNCACTCATGAGCATCAGATAGTATCATTCTCCCTCGGGCCGTTGGCCCTCGGGAGTATGGTACTATCCGATGTTCATTCGTGCGAATAATTTTAACCAGAACCTCGAGAGTCATTGTATATTTCTATAATATTCTACTACGTTTGATACTAGGCACCAGAATGCTCCCTGATATGAACAACCTTAAAGGGAAACCAACCCCTGGAATTATCGTGCTCTCAGTAAATGGACAAAATCAGATGAACAAACTGTGAAAATTTGAGCAAAATCGGACAATTCGTTCAAAAGTTATGAATTTTCAAAGTCACAGAGATATGACGATCACTATCGCTCATGGGGATCCGTGTGATCGGCAAATTCGACGGAGTCTGTGACGTCATGTCGGACAATTCCTCATTCACTCTGTACACCAAATTTCACATTTTCTCCTTCTTTTCGGAAAAGTCAACAGAATGCCAATTTTCAGTACAATATCATTTCTGTATTGATTCTGCATATATTTTTGAGAAGAATGATGTTGCAACCTTATTCTAAATCTTACATTAATCCACTTTTAAAAATTCTATGTGTTTTTTTTTTTTTACTCTGAAAAAAAGGCTACTTTGACTCAGGAAAAGGGCACATTTCCTCATGTTTTAGAAATTTGGGGAGGCATTTGCACCCTGCCCCAGCCCCCGCCAACGATATGCTGCTCCCTCCCTGGGGATGAGAATAGCCCTTGGGATGGATGGGGGACTTGTCCCCACTCCCACCATCCCCTCCCGTATGATGCCCCTAGGCATGAGAAAGTCTATTGTTAATTGTGTTAAATTATGTCTTGTGAATAAGTGTTTCTGTTGTTTCTTTTCAATAAAAAGGGCAACTTTGACACAGAAAAGGGGCACGTTTTCTCACGTTATTATTTGGGGGGCACTAACTCCTGCGCCCCCCCCCCCCCCATATGCTGTCCCTTGGGCATGAAAATAGTCCATTTGCTGAGAGTCGATTCATTTTTTCTTGTGAATTAGTGCAAATTATCACAAAACCCCTTCAGGGAAAATATATACGAGTAAGTCATCGATAAGGGCATACATGTATTTGTAATGCCATGTTCAAGGGTCGTTTCATAGGGGGGAAGTGCAAACATAATATTAAATTGGGGCAAAATGCCCCTTTCAAGTACGGCAATACAACTTTACAAANGATTGGTACATGCCAAAATGCGCAGTTGAACTGGCATAGATTCAAACATTGTATTGGAGAGGTACTTTGGATCTATTTTTATATTCTAATTTTGTATTTTGTATTTTTTTACTTTTTATTGCTCTTTTATTCAAGTTTGTCCATGCATGACCCATGTGTACATGATATGAGTAGGTTGATTTTTTTTTCTGTACTGTTTTGTTCAAATCAATTTAAAGTAAACAAGATTTGTATTATGATTACTCAAAATTTGGAACACAAACAAACAATGGGAATAGACTCAAATGCAGTGAAAGGCATATGTTCCAAAAGTATGCAGTGAGCAGACATCAAATCAAACATGGTACATGTACAATGAAGAGGTAGGCCTATATGTACAAAAAAGTTTGTAAAATATTGCTCTTTCATTCACGTTTGTTCGTGCGTGACCTATGTGTACAGGACATTACACAGTTGTATTGAGTATTTTTTTTTGTTACTCTTGCTGCGTTTTGTTAAAATCAATGAGTGAAAAAGATTTTTATGATTACAAATGGTTTGTAATGCAAACTATTAAAAGTATTATGATCACCCATGCATGATAGAACACTATTGAGGTTAAGTGATACATGTAGGCACGTGCCAAAAGTGTGCCGTTGATGTGACTGAGATTTATAGATCCTTTTTAGGAATTTAAGCATAAAATAACCTACAATCCAAATATATCTTCCTATAATACAAATTGCAAAGTTTTTAACATTCATTACCATAAATTTCTAGAATAAATGTTCAATATCATGATTATCAAATCATTGCAATTCTTACATCCCTTTAGACAAAGAAAGGTGCAAATGAAATCTGTTAAAGTTATATTTCAGAATTCAATCCACTGTATTTAATTGTTATTTTTTGAATGAGCATGAAATCTGATTTTGATAAATGCTGTACCGGGCCCATACATGTATGCACTGTGTTCTCTGTGCACAAAGGTTGTTATTGATGACCCAAAAGCTTGCTCAAGGTTTGCCTGACATAGCAACAAGTAATGCGTCCAAACTGGAATAAAGTATTGTAGTTCAATTGTATTAAAACCAGTTTAACAAATACCATGTAAAATTCTACATTACGTTCATCAGCAATAAACATGAATTTCAAGTAGACTGGCCTATTCAGAAAAGGGTACATGTATGTAGATGCAACGAGAACTACATGTAGGTGTAAAGGATTAAAAAAAAATGACATTGCCTATTAAATGGTTGCCTTATGTCTCAGCTACATAGAAGCATGGAAGCAACACGATTCAACATGACTCATTGATCGGAGACAGTTACCAAGGCAACAAAGAATTGTTTAATCATGTTGCTTTCAGTCTTCTATGGGGCTCGATCCAAAAGTAGGTCAACCTAGGACTTGATTTTTCAAAGAGATTTTTAATTTGATATTTGTACCTCATTTGAAAGCCCAAAGTCTATATTTTATGAATTCATATTGGTCTCTGTGCCTCTCCGCTACATCTTGCAGAAATTGGCATCTGAACTTGAAAAGCGCCCTCATCAAGGTGACGGGACGGAATTTTTAAAATTTCTTTCTCACTGCTTATGCTGAATTATTTTCAAAAAATAAATCATGGTAATTTGTTAGGTAATTCTAATGTAACAATAATGTACAAAACAATTTTCAGAAAATTTCCATAAATATTCGAAAAATTACATTTTTTGGCCAAAAATACACATTTTTAGCACTTTGACTTGTTAAAGTTTAATTTTTGTCTCGCCTGCCTAGCAGAATCGAGACATAGGCACCGCTTTTTCCGACGGCGACGGCGACGGCGGCGGCGACGGCGTCAACAATTTAGAATTGCTATAAATCAAAAACCCCTTGCCCGATTTTCATCAAACTTGCACAATAGGTCCATGGGGTAGCCCAAAGAGTGCAGAGCAATTTTCAGGTCATAATCGAGGTCAAAGGTCATCTGAGGTCAAATTTCCGAAATCTTAACCTGAAAACTTAACCTTGGCTCTCATTTCAAAACCCCTTGCCTGATTTTCATCAAACTTGCACAATAGATCCATTGGGTGGCCCAAATAGTGCAGAGCAGTTATCAGGTCATAATCGAGGTCAAAGGTCATCTGAGGTCAAATTTCCGAAATCTTAACCTGAAAACATAACCTTGGCTCTCATTTCAAAACCCCTTGCCCGATTTTCATCAAACTTGCACAATAGGTCCATTGGGTAGCCCAAGTAGTGCAGAGCAATTTTCAGGTCATTATCGAGGTCAAAGGTCACCTGAGGTCAAATTTCCAAAATCTTTACCTGAAAACTTAACATTTGGACTCATTTCAAATCCCCTTGCCCGATTTTTATCAAACTTGCACAATAGGTCCATTGGGTATCCCAAATAATGCAGAGCAATTTTCAGGTTATGATCAAGGTCAAAGGTCATCTGAGGTCAACTTTCCAAAATCTTAACCTGAAAACTTAACCTTGGCTTTTATTTCAAAACCCATTGCCCGATTTTCATTAAACTTGCACAATAGGTCCATTGGGTAGCCCAAATAATGCAGAGCACTTCTCGGGTCATGATCGAGGTCAAAGGTCATCTTAGGTCAAGTTTCCGAAATCTTAACCTGAAAACTTAACCTTGGCTCTTATTTCCAAATCCCTTGCCCAATTCTCATCAAACTTGAATCATCTTTATAGAAATATGTCAAAAGCATATTGCTATAATTTACAAATCGCGCAATGCAGGCGAGACTGCCAGGCGGCGTTTCACTTGTTGTAATATTCAGGTAAAATTGTGAGCTGAAACTTTTTTAACATTCAATGAATACTGCTCAAACACAAATAATCCATTCAATTTGAAATAAATATCCTTGTGTAGAAATGGGAGTTTCCCAACTTTTATTCCGTCCCGTCACCTTTTCTCCAATAATGGGTGACGGGACGGAATTTAGCCCAGTCCCACATGTGCAAGATTTTGTACAATTTACATTTTTCGTATAAGGAGGGTGTCTACAACCAAAATTCAAATGAGCAATAACATTGAAGGTGTTTCCACATGATATATGAAACAAAATTTAAAAAAAAGTTTCAAAATTGTCAAAATATAGTCAAATGTATGTGTCATGAGATCTCAAATATGTAGGTTTTGATGCTGGAAAATCGGAAATACTCAATATATCGGCAGAGAAAATATTTTGAGATACAATCAGGTATGGCAACACTCTATAACTAAATTTTAGTTGTTACTGACATTTAAAGAGCTTTAATTCTCCTATTATACCCCAAAAAACTTAAAAAATGAAATTTTCTAAAATCACCATTCGTTTTGTACATGGTTAAAATATTCCGTCCCGTCACTTTCCGTCCGGTCACTTTCCGTCCCGTCACTTTCCGTCCGGTCACTTTCCGTCCCGTCACCATTATTAAAACTGCGTTACCGTAGCAACCATCTTTTCATAATTCTAATTTTTTGTCTGTAATTGTTCCTTAGACTTAACTCTATAAAGTTAGACTAAAATTTAGGTTAGATCTACTAACTGCTGTCAGTAAAGAAGAAAATAGATAAAAATTTCCGTCCCATTACCTTTTGAGGACTTTTGGATCGGGCCCTATGTGACATGTGCCTATTGCTAATTCGAGCCATGCTGTGCTGTAAATGATAAATTATTATTGTTTTTTGCTTTCAACATTTAATCCTCCTCATTTCAGACCAAGCTATGTTGATGTAGGGAGGATATGGAGGAATTCAAAGCAGGAAGGGCCCGAAGTAAGTATACAAAATTCTCACTAGCGCAGGGCAGAAATTTTAAGGGGAGTGAGAGCGATTGCTCCCCTAAAGCTCCCCTTAAATGCTTTTAGTGGAGTGATTTGTAGAGCCCCTTGTAACCCCAATTTTACTACAACTGAAGACACAATTTAGCTCCACCCTAAAACTCTCCTTGAGACCCTCTAGGAGAGCTATCTGTAGCTCCCCTGGAAATTTTTTAATTCAGTCCCAAGCGACTAGTCTGCAGGCACAGACCATAGGCTTTTGGTGTTTCATTTTATACATTGGATATGCAATGGATATGCAGTGTATGATTCAGACTCTGAAATTACAGACCGCACTGCCTTTTTTTATTGTAAAGTATGTGCATTCATCTCATTTCCTTGTCATTTTGCTTTTGATTGATTCTGCTAGGATGGAAAGCTCAAGCTTTTTAACAATTTTGTTAATTTTGTTTAAACGCCTTGAGCGCCTTGAGCACCTAATCAGGGTGGAAAGTGCGCTACATGTATATAGACACATGTATTATTATTATTATTATTATTAAACCTTATTCTGATATTCTCTAAAATATTCAAACTCTTGATTATGCACCTGATGAATTTTGCAGAATAACCTGAGCCAAATGTCTGTTCCTCCAAACTAACCACATACAAAAGGAAAAATCAATTGATAAATAGCTATTCTGACCATCTGCAGAAAACTGAAACCAAGAGACAATAGGAAAAGTCAATTGATAAATAGCTATTCCATGGATTTGCAGATACGGTTTAAATACATGTAGGCCCCTGCGAAAATAGAGTAAGGGCTGATTGGCATTTTCAAAGTAATATAAATACTGATTTGGGAAAATCATCTCCAAATTTCATACGCAGTATCATTTAGGCATGTATTACAGCAATTGGTAAATACATGTACATGATCAGCTCATTTCATGTGAATTACTGCATCCCGACCATTACGAATCTATACCTTTAACGTGTTCATGCACATAATATGCTACACATGCTTTGAACTCGAACACAGCTGTACAAAAATGAAGGCTTGTTGTACATGTATCCTGTAATTAGAAGCTAAATTATAGATAGCTTTAATCAGATAGGATGTTTACTAATAAACCTGCTGGTATTAACGATTTGCATGAGAGCACAAGTGAGTTTTATAATAAATTACAAGGCTTTACAAGCACTTAAAGGGGAACCAACCCCAGACATTGATGTACTGTCAGTGGATAAATTTGAGCATAACCAGACAATCCTTTCAAAATTCAAAAACATTTCTAAGTTTTGATTTACATCTCTCATGGGCCTCTTGAGTTGGCAAGCTACATGCATAAAATGGCTGCCAACATGGAGAACTCTATATTATAGAATTTATCAAAAAATTTATGCTTTATTGCGAATGGTCAGTACCTGGCAGTTTATACATGTAGGCCAAGAAAAAGAACTTGTTTGGTCACCCTCAATGGACCTTCGCAAATGGCACGACCAGAACATTTATTTGCTGTTCACTCAAATTTTCAAAAAAATCACATGATGGAAAGATATACTGCAATGTAAAAAATGTTTTCTGATGTTCTTTATTTTATCAATCCCTTCCAACTTTTCTTAGTCTGGCCTTTCTCATGAAATGTGTTCCTAGACTTACCAAAAAAATAATAATAAAACTATTCCAATGGAACAAGGCTATTCAGTTCAAGGGTAACCAAGCAATTTGTTTTTATGCCTCCGCCACCGTAAGGTGGTGCCGGAGGCATTATGTTTTCGGGTTGTCCGTCCGTCCGTCCGTCCGTCCGTGCGTCCGTCCGGACCTTGTTACCGCGATAAGTTCAGAACCGCTGGACGGATTTTGACCAAACTTGGATCAAGTATGTATAACCATGTGAGGATGAACTGATTAGATTTTG
>BQKZ01001845.1:26583-43532 GCA_036244855.1 Temnopleurus reevesii | reverse complement strand
CCTGTCTCTTATACACATCTAGATGTGTATAAGAGACAGGGGCGGCGGGGAGGGGGAGGGCACCATTTTATCATAATACACAGACTTGGATCCTACTGGAAAAGTGGGGCCCCTTCCCCCGCCCCATCCCATCCCCTCCCCATCCATGAACCTCACATGTGTAGATAATTGATCCAGGTAGATAAAACGAGCTTTGCTTTTAATTACCTGTTATTAAACAAAGTCTGAATTCTGTAATTCTCATGTGTGTTGGGACAATCTGGGGTGAATTGCATCTATCCTGGGAGGTGTTTCACCAAGATAAGAAAGACTTTACGCACAACTTTACGTCTGGTATCCCTTCTTGCGCGTAATCATTCATAATGTTGCGCGCATTCAGCTCAAGAAGGGATACCAGTCGAACGTAAAGTCGTGCGTAAAGTCTTTCTTATCTTGATGAAACACCTCCCTGATCTTGCTACAGATGGCTTTAATAAATTCTTGTACCACATCTAATACGTTAATACATCTACATGTACATCTAAGTTAGAGGTTGACACAAGAGACGTCTTTGCAAGAAGCAGAGCTAGAACCATCTCGTGCAATCGGCCCCTTTGTTTTGTCCGACCCACTCCTCCAGCTGGTCATCTTTCTTATGTTTAAGTACTGGAGTTCCTTTATTCTTCCTCCTACATGTAGCTCTGTGGTTGGAAGCCTGTCACATTATGTTCTTTCTTTCCCTCCACCTCCTTGTTTAGCATTTTACATTGAAACCTCTTTAAACGGGGTCCTTGGGAACATGAGAATTCCCTTTTTATATCCGGCTTCTCACTATATCAGGGTAAAAAAACAAAGAACTATAAAGAGCTGGGACCAATAAAAGCACCTTGTTATAATAGGTATCTCTATATACGACCTCTATAACGAGATTCCACTGTTCTTGTGTGTTCACTTCATATCCATGTAATTTTTGCTTATGATTAAGATTTCGCTAGGATCGAAAGCTCAAGCTCTTTTTGACTTCATTCTCTTTTTCTTCTTCCTTACCATGCAGGTTTTGATTCCGTCCTCCCGAAGGATTCGGTTTACGTGACAATCATCCGCGATCCTGCTACAATGTATGAATCCACCTACTCCTATCTCCATTACGAAGGACGGTACGGTGTCCCTCTTGCTCAATTCCTCGAAAATCCTCACCATTACTTCGACCCCAACTCCGGCAAAGACCACGCGAAGGACTCCATGCTCTTCGACCTTGGCCTCGACGTTAGTCTCAAGTTTGACAACGGCGCCATCGACAAGAAGATCGCGCGCATTGCGACGGATTTCGACCTCGTGATGATGACCGAGTACTTCTCAGAGTCGCTGATACTTCTGAAGGATATCATGTGCTGGGATTTCCACGATATCGCGTATTTCAAGATGAACGCACGCAGCGCGTCATCCGTCAAAACGCTGAGCGATAGGACCAAAGAGAAGATTCGACAGTGGAACAACGGCGATACAAAATTGTATGATTTCTTCAACAGGACGTTTTGGGAGAAGGTGCGGGTGTTCGGGGAGGAGCGGATGCGGCGGGAGGTCGCCAAACTCGAGGAGATGAACGAAATGCTGAAAGATCGGTGCATCGACAAGGTGGTCATCAACGACAAACAAGTTTGGCACCCTTCGGGGATAAACGTGGAGAGCTTCAAGTTAAAACCTTCCGTAGCGAAGGACGAAGATTGCCAGTTAATGGCTAAAACGGAACTTCCTTTCACGTCATATGTCAGGCAAAGACAGCTTGCTAAATATTTTGGGCATAAAGCACCAGTGCTTTGATGTTTGCCAAATACCCTCCCATTCTCATTTTATTTAAAAGCCAAAGTGCATGTGCCTATATACAGTCAAACCTGTCTACAGAGGCCACCCCAAGGGAAACAGAACAATTGGCCACTGTAGACAGGTGGCCTCTATAGACAGGTTCTATAACAAAGTAGACAGGTGGCCTCTATAGACAGCCACTGTAGACAGGTGGCCTCTATAGACAGGTTCTAAAGCCAAAGTGCATGTGCCTATATACAGTCAAACCTGTCTACAGAGGCCACCCCAAGGGAAACAGAACAATTGGCCACTGTAGACAGGTGGCCTCTATAGACAGGTTCTATAACATGCATTTCCACCTGAAGGGAATCAATTTATTAAAGTGACCACTATAGACAGGTGGCCACTATAGACAGTGGCCACTGTAGACAGTGGCCACTGAAGACAGTGGCCACTGAAGACAGTGGTCACTATCGACAGGTTTGACTGTAATGGACAAAAAGGGGCAATTTTACATGTTATGTTTAATAGGAAAAAAAAGAAGAAAAGCAAAAAAAAAAAAAACTCTCAAAATACATTGTCAATATTTACCTGAAAGTGCCTTTTATTTTCTGAGAAAGCTAGTAATCTGTCAAAATATGTTCTAATTCATGGAACGAATGCATGTTAGTTGCAATATTTATGGAAAATTCTACTCGCAGGTGCAGTTCATTGTCCTGTTTTTAATATTAGAAAACAAAAAACATTCTGGAAGTGACAATCACAAATGGCTGCAATTTTCTTAAAACTGTGCCACTGAAGAGGATGCCAGAGGCTTTAATTATTTTAATCATCATTTTAATGAAATATTATGTTCCTGGAATATGTCACCATGAGCAGAAGAGACGAAGGGACTGGGACAGAGTAAGCAAATTCATTCAAACATTCACAATAGCTTCATAATAATAATAATAATGAACAGCTTTTATATAGCGCTTATCAACTCTTTATGAAGAATTCTCTAAGTGCTCTATAATTGCAGCATTATTACCCTGGCTTTAGCCTGGCAGCCACTTCATTAGCGCACTTGGCGTTTGAAGGAGTGAATATTCCTACCAGGTACCCATTCAACTCACCTGGGTTGAGTGCAGCACAATGTGGATGAATTTCTTGCTGAAAAAAATCAACGCCCTGGGTGGGACTCGAACCTACGACCCTCTGGTTGAAAGGCGAGAGTCATGACCACTACACCACGGCGCTTCCACATGAACACAGCAGAAAGTGCCATTTGTGGCTCTTGTTCAACATTTTTCTTCACAGAATGAGGAGAATGGAAGTTCCTTCTGTGCCCATTTACCTATTGTTAATGCTTGAATGGAGGTTGTTTACTTTGTCCCAGGCCTTTGTTCCTTTCTGATAACAGTGTATACAGACCATTAATGTTTTTTTTTTTTTAGATCATGTTACTCATTATTTTTCTGAAGAAACTGTGTAATATGTTTGTTGTATGGTTATCACAAATGTCAATTTGTCTGGAGGCCACTGATCAAGGGTTAGTCTGCCAGAACAGACCCTTGGGTTTCGTTGTGCGCACACACAGAGAGTGATACAGGGTATGCATTGTGTGTCTGCATGCTCTCCCTAGACTGAGGATAGAGCAATGCTGTATGTGTGTGATGTAGTCACACAATATGCATGATCTGCGCATGCACACACTGAAAGTCTAGGGTATGTGCTTGCAAACTAATCAATGGTTGGGTTGGGGAGCTTCGAGAAAGTGAGTGTTTGCTCACAACTTGATCTTTAAAGGTCCACTTTTATGGCAATATATGTTGATTTGTGGTGATCTATGCTACCCTTACCATCACCTTTATGAGTGAGAGAGCTCCCAAATGTTTCCCATATATTTTATAATAATTTTTCTTTATAATTTAGAGATAAATTTTGGGAACGCCCCTAAAAATTCTTTTCATATGCAGAGTACTGTATATGAGGTCATATACAGTACTATGCATATGAAGAGAATGTTTAGAGGGCATTTGTGGAAATCCCTTGGAGGGGAACTTATTTGATTTACAAAAGACATTAAGATGTAATTACACCTGACCTGAATTGCGTAATGTATACAACTGGCCATTATTAAGAGAGTTGAACTTGGTGAACAATGACCAGGATGACTATGATCAGTGATCAATGATGACGATGGAATGCAATTACTGCTCAATGGAGTATCAATTGAATGTTTCCACAATTCTATCAATAGAAACAACAGGCAACAGGCTCAATGATGGAATGATTCAAGGAATGTTCACGTCTGGTGAAACTACGTCCTAATATCCTTTGTAAATGAAATAAGTTCCCCTTCAGGGGATTGCCACAAATGCCCCGAAACATTCTATTCATATGCATAGTACTGTATATGACCTCATATACAGTACTCTGCATATGAAAATAATTTTTAGGGGCGTTCCCAAATTGGCTCACTAAAATATAAAGAAAAATTGTTTTAAAATGTATGGGACACATTTGGGAGCTCTCTCACTCACAAGGGTGATGGTAAGGGTAGCATAGATCATCACAAGTCAACATGCATTGTCATAAAAGTGGACCTTTAAAGTGATACATCAAAAGTTGAATTCCCACAAAATTATAAAAAAAAAAAAATGAAGGAAATTTGATCTCTATCAATACACGCACTCTGCAGCTGAATCAATCAGGAATATGACAATATTTTCTTACAATTCTCGCCACTGATAATAAAAGAAATTTAAAGAACCTCTGATGGCGCATTGCAGTTTCCACTGTAAGCAAGTCACATGAGACGGTATACCTTCTGTTTTATACGGACATTTGTGCATGAGTTAGAATCAACTTTTCCAGGCTTTAGATTGAAAAAGCATGTTCGTTTAACCCTAAGCCTCCAAGGCCCCCCCCCCTCAACGGATTTTGCGATCATTTCGCCGCGCGAAAATTTCTGAGAACGCGGCTGACTGACTTTTTTCTTTCAAGTTTCCCGCAACTTTTAAGACCGTTTTCACGGAAATCGGACCTACCGTTACGACGTTACGTAATATTTTATACATGCATGTCAGCCTCAAAACGGCTCAAAAACGTGATTTTGTGTACAAAGTCAATGCAAATTGTGTGTTTTCAATTAATTCACATAGAAATTCATATTTTTGCTTTCAGTGGCTAAAATCAACTCATTTTAGCATAATTATGCTTGAAAAAAAAAATGATTGCAATAAATTTTGCTAAAAAAACAATAGTAAACAAAAGGTTGAAAAAACAATGAAATACATATGAAATTGAAAAAACAATAAAAAACATAAGAAATTAAAATTTTCAGTGCAATTTTTTCATGTGGAATTGTTCAATTTGATACCAGAAATACCTATACCAAAAATTAGCTTTCTACCACCAGTATTTTGTGATTTGGAACACAAAATGAATTTAATGCATAGATTAGCATAATTAATTAATTAAAAATAAACAGTGTATTTTTTCAAAAATCTGATGATGCAAATTTGTAGTTTACATGATTCTCTACTCGCGTGCAAATTCTCTACTCGCGTGCAAATTTTCACGGCGATAGCACGATCGACGGCCGAAAACAGAAGGGGGGGGGCCTCCCAAAATAGCCCGGCCTAGTTAGGGTTAACACTTTATTTAAAATATTGCCTGATATCTACATGTACTATAATTGCATCACGGTGTGTTTCTTTGATGCTGTAGCAAGTACCGCTAATGATGTTTCAGGAAGAAAAACCAGTAATTTTCTGAAATGACAGACATTGCTAGTGCATTACTGTAAAAGTGGTTTCTATCGCGATGGTTTTATTTTTGCGCTTTTCGCATTTTGATGTTGAACCGCAAAATTAATCTCACACTAAAATGTTCGGAAAAACATGTAAAATTAACCACGCAAGGAAATTACAACGGTATCGCGCACACCCAAAGATATCAAATCTTTGTGTGTGCGCGATCTTTGCGTGTATTAATGGTCAAGACACTAAGTATAGTGTTATCGCGTAATGTAGGTCGACTCTTGTGCGGTCATTATACTGTAAATTAGGAGTGTGTGAAAACAAAAAAAATCATTCATGTGCATGTGTTTTTTTCATTTGTATTCACAAGTGATACTGTAAGTACAAAAATTAATCAAATTTTAACTGGATTTTCATGTGAAAAAAAACATTTTTTGCTGACTGTGAATTCACAAATTTTTCTGAATGCGAATTTTAACACACGCAAAAAAGTTGGCACTGATCGAAACCACGAAAGTTTCTGGACGCTAAAGAAACCACTTTTACAGTAGGTAGTTTTCCCCAACTGGAAGTCGCCTTCCCAGCCTTGACATATGGACATCAACGGTATTTTGCGATATCGTTTGACATCGCCTATTGTCTATGGTGAGAATGCGCCTCACAATGGTCAGTTACTCGTGCGCAATATTTTGTGGACCATACAAAACATACACATCATGTTTCTTCAGTAAGAGTATTGCTGATTTTAAATCAATAATTGACAATCACAGTAAATTTCAATCAGACCAAAGCTCGGATGACCCATTTAGACGTCAAAACAAGCATTTTCGAGCTAGCATGTATAGCAATCCAACTTTTTGAAATGTATTTGGCGATATCTACACATTCCAAAATGAGGTTGTTTAATTTTTATTTCACTCTTGTTGATTTTATATATACGTGTATATTGATTTCAATCTATTTTAAAGTGATATTTTTTGCAGCCTTGATGTATTACCCTCAATTCAGTCATTTGAATGTCAAAGTATTAAACATTTAGGAATTGAATTACCAAATATGTGAAATATTGAAGAATGTAGTATACAAGAGTTGCTATGTGATTACCGGTAGTATTTCTTCCAGAATTGCCCAAAGATTGTGAAATTCTGGAATGCTCAAAAATATGTAATCGTAAATGAATCTATATTTCCGCAATTGTTTATCACCAAATCAGTATGTAATTATTTATTTCCTACAAAGTGGCAATTTATTTGTTTGTCAATTGATATGACTCTGCCTATTTTTTTTTCTCAAACTAAAGGGGTGTTGCTCAAAAGTTGCAATTGATCGCAAGTTGCAGTTGATCAGAAAGCGCCAATCAAAATCATTGTTTCATGCGCGTCTTGTTAAATTGGCATATCGCGCGCGAATGTAAATGCATGTTACAATTTGTAATGTTGCAGTTGATCTGCATTTGATTTTGAGCAACACCCCCTTTAATAGAGTATGCTCTGTAATGGTCTTCTGTATTGTGGTACCGGTATGTGTTGTGATACCCATACACTAAACACGTCATAGTCACTGGCTGATCAATGTACGTCACAATATGAATGTTCAAATGCGGGCCGATTTCATTGTGACCTTGCCAATTCTTTATTATAATGTACTGTCATGACTGTGGCGTAATGCTTGGTACATGTAATATGTCAGAAATAGGGGCCTATTTACAATAATAATTTAGTGCATGCTATAATGATGTAGCATTAACCCTAATCAGGCCGGGGGGGGGCGGATTCCGCCCCCCCCCTCAACATTTTTTCAAATATCTCCCACACGCGCCAAAAAAATTTCGCGACGCGTCATGACTTTTTTCTTTCAAGTATCGCGCAACTTTTGAGACCAAATTCGCCGCGCCCGCGCGTACCGTTTTCGTGCCACGCCCATTTGAAAAAAATTCGTCAACCCCAAAATTGCTCAAAAACGTGATTTTGTGTACAAAGTCAATGCAAATTGTGTTTTCACTAAAATATCATAAAAACTTGAATATTTTTACTTTTAATGGCTCAAATTAATTTATTTTTGCAGCATTTTGCCTCAAATAATGTCTGCAACAAATATCAGTAAAAAAAACAACAAAAACAAAAGGTCAAAAAACAAAGAAATACATAAGAAATTCGTAAAACAATGAAATACATAAGAAATTAATTTCGATAATGAATTTTTTTTTAAACAAATTTGTAGAGAATGCTAAAAGGAATATTTTCAAAAAGAAATCAGCTCAATTGGAGATTTAATTAGTGATTAAGAGCCCAAAACTTATTTTATGCATAAATTAGCATATTTAATTATTTCAACAATTTTTTTGAAAAAGTAACCATACATTCTGGTAGAGTACGCCGCAAGCATCATACGTGCCAATTTTCGTCGCGTTCGCGCATTCTACGGCCGAGATCTGATGGGGGGGCGGAATCCGCCCCCCCCCCCCGGCTGTGGCATTGCTCAAAAAGCCCGGCCTGATTAGGGTTAAAGGACCATGTGAACTCCAAATAACTAAATTATTTCTCGTCCATGTCTATTCACCTCGGCCTGTGGCGTTGGTGAAACAGATCTGCACTCAGAATAATTTAGTTATTTGTTGTGCACATAATCCAGTTTAGTGCATGATGAATCATTCACTATATATATGATATAACTCAAGTTATTATCAAACCATGGACTTGCTAGCATGTGGACTAGTGACAATATTTATTCCTTTGATGTGGAAGGTCCACTGACAGATTTTCGCCCTCACATTACCGCAACATCACTGTGACAGTTGCATCTAAATGCAAAAAAACGAAAATTTAACGCAACTCCATTTTCAACCAATCAGGAGTGTGTATTTAGGCAGGAGGGCCCTGATTGGACAAAGGATTTGGGAGAATGTAAACAACTTCATTCAGGCATTCACAATAGCTTGATACACACAAAGAAAGTACCCTCACTATACATTGTGCAACACCTGTTTGACATATTTCAGCAGAGTAATAGGGAGGGAATTTTCATTTGTGTGTATCTAGCTATTATGAGTTCTTGAGTGAAGTTGTTTACTTTGTCCAAAAGCCTATGTTCCTTCTGATCAGGATGCGTTACCTAACAGATATTGCAATGCGTGCAGCCTGGGCATTACACTAGTACATGTAGCAAGAATCAGCCGAAGCAATTACATAGCGCAGCAAAAGGGGGCTGTTTTTTAATTTGTCTGAAGACTGATATTTTTACTATTCTTTTATTTTCTTTTGTACATGTAGCTCATTGTTTATAGTGTGTGCTTGACATATTGAGGCTGATCTCATTTACAGTATTTATTTATTGAGTTTTAGATAAAAGTAATAATGATGATAATATGTATTATCTACCCAGGGTAGTGCAGACAAGTTGATTTCAGAATATTTAAAAAGAAATAATTGAGACATCCCAACATTGAGGAATTTTGAGGAAAGAATATGAATTTTTGACAATTTTGAGAGAGTTTCTAGGCCGTATCAAAAGGGTTCTCCTATTTTCTTCATAATTATACAGTCAAACTTTGTTATAAAGAGCACTGATATATGAGCTCTTATTTTAATAATAAGGCACTTTTCCTGGCCCCATCTCTTTGTATAATATTGTATTTTGACCATGATATAACAAGGTTGCAATATAAAGAGGTAATTTCTCTAGTCCCAACGACCTCGTTATAACGAGGCTAGTAATCAAATACCGGTATACCATGCACTGAGAAGTTCTAGTTGAAAATTATGGATTGTGAGGTGACTGGCAACTGTGCCCCGAAGAAAATAGTCACTACGCCGGTCACCGAAGAATCAACGACCTTTGATCTCGATATCGCGGTATCGATAGCTGATGACGTCAGAATATTTACATAACGAAAACTATTCCAAGGATGACGTCACGCCATATCCAATTTATTTCATGGTGAAAATATTTTTAATCACATGACTGCTCCTTGACCAATCACAATGGGAATAGGATATAAACTGTACTACGACACAATCCTGCAGAAAACTTGGTTTCTTTCCTCTTTTTAAAGAATATTGTTCCTTTTTACAGAATATCATTCGTTTCTTTCCATTGTATGGGTTGGGAGGCCTGATGATTGCGCAGGCACAATGACCAGTGTCATTAACTTTAAATACACGTACAATGGATATCAATTACGCATAGAAAGGATAATGAGGGCCAATTCTGCACTTGAGGGTCAATTGTGCAATTGAGCATGTGTCATATATCAAAGACTATAATGACAGGGATCAATGGTCTGAATGATTCATTGTCCGAAGAACTGTCATATATTTACCACAAGCCGTAATATTATGAATAAAAAGGCATGTATTTGACAGGTGGATGCCAAAGGATTCAATTGTTGACATGCATCTTTTTTGTCTGTCCAGTCACAAATGATGACAGAATGAAAATGGTCAAATTTGGTGTCAAATTTATTTCTCTTTCTGCTCATGCATCTGGTATATTGTTTTTAGAACACTACATTAAAATGATTGAGCCAAAACACAAACCATGTTCTATCATCCAGAAAGGGTTAAACAATACATCTTTTATCATTTTCCAAGCCTGTGTCCTGATTAAAATGTGATTTACGATCTTTCATTTTATTCATACAAAAGAATTGGGTATGTCGATTGAATACTACAGTTTTGAGGAGCAATTAATTGTCTTTATCTGAAATAAAGTGAGGAACTCAACATGTCGAATGAGACACAGAAATATGCTCTATTACAGCGGAAACATGAGGAACATAAATTTTACAAATAAAAAACACTGGTAGACATATTGAAGATCATACATTCAGAAGAATATTGTGTCAGATTTTATCTTGTTTTTAGTCAGTCGTCATACCTGACAATATCCAGAAGACTTTATGTACACATTTAACAATGATCCTTAACTTGTGTAGACTAGTGTTGACTTTATTTCAATAATTTCATATTTGTTTTTTAATATCAGGACTTATAGCGTGCCTGATTTTTGGTTGGGCACGTTTTAAGCATACATCAGGTACCTACCCCATTATTTGAAATAAGCATTTGATGATGTCCAAGCTCTTAATGTGTATGTATATATCCTTTGTGTTTGCATGATGTAAATAGTTTATTGTGTCAATTGTGGGCTGAGCAGCAAAAATAGCAGATGTCTAATTATCATGGAATAGGTGTCAAAATATTTGATATATTTTATAGGCAATCAACTCTTCAATTGTACATGTACATGTAGTATTGTACGTAGTTGCTATTAGAGTAGTGTACCTTTTTTTGGCAAATTTGAATAGGCAGGTTTACTGATAGATGCAAATTTTATGCATACTTCTAGCAGAAAGGTTGTTCTTGACAACTTGTTGTTATCAACTGGTTTAATAAGGAATACTACATGATTAAGTTTGTTGGCAAGGAATGCCCATAAATTTGAATCTATTCAATAGTAGACCTGCCTATTGGAAATTTGTCTACTTTTATTTTATGTTTAAAGCTGCAGTGGCAATAATATTTACTTGATGATCTTTCTTCAGAGATGCCAACCATTCCGGAATATGCCTGAGGAGTACAGTATTTCATATGAATTTAAAGGCTTTCATTACAAGTGAATAGCTGAGAGTATTAATATTGTTTCCAAGCTTTTTTATTTCGTTCAGCTGGTGCGTATCGATGCTTTAATTGTGACTTCATGCACATTCCGGAACAGTTGGCGGCTCTCTGAAAATATGTTCTTATTGTAAATGCAAATGATTATTGTTCTTTTCCCTAAATAATACAATTTGGATTACTGTTGTGAATGCTAAAGGATTATGGTCTGATAAGCGATTATTCAATCTTTATTTTGAATATACATGTACATTGTATGTGTATTTTGAAATGAAAATGTTGATGCCATTCTGAAGAGGAGCGTGTGATAGAGATCCTATTTTATTTTATTTATTTATTTTCCATTTTATTAATAATCAGAATGGCAAAAGAGAGTACAACTTCAATTTAACATAAATTGAACAAAACAATAATTAAAAAATATATACATTTACACATGACAATTGTTTATAAAATGAATAAAATAGATGAAGGGGCATGCAAAAGAAGCACAAAAGCACAAAAGAAGCCTTCTGAAAATCATTTTTTTTTTCTTTTTCGCTTTGATGAGGTGTACCAATTTCCAAAAATTTCAGTAATTGTTCAGAATGTAAAAATACAATCATATTTCCACCTGCCAACCTGAATGCAGAAATATGAAAGGCAGATATTTGATAGAAAGATGTGCACATGCGTTCATATCATGTTTATTTCCTCCATTTTCCTAGGCTGGGAAACATGGAGGAAATTTCATGAACACTGGGCCGACATTGCCTTTTAAATGCTAACGTGGGAAGAAGCTTTTACTACAGTATTTTAACCAAGTGAACGTTTCATTGATTCTGTTAGTTATAGAGAGTGCTGGCTAATGAATTCTGCTATTCCCATAGACTTTGTGCACGGACCATCTGGTTGCAGTTGTCATTGGGTTAACATTTTACTTTGATGAATATTCAATCGTCCTGAAATTTGTGAAATGTATTATATTAAAGGCAACCGCATGCTCAGCAACTTTTTGTTGTAAGACCAAATTCGCAGATGTTGAAATACGCAATAATAAGCGTCTCACGGAGAGGTATGTGAAACTTGAAACTGGATAAGGTATCAAGCATCAAGCACCTTGCCGTGAGTCAACGTATAGCGTATTTCAATTTTTGCAAAATTGGTCTTAAAGTCGTACTTGTACGACTAAAAGTCACATAGATTGCGGTTGCCTTTACTTGATGTGAAAATCATTATATTTGCATCATGCACAACTATGAGCGTGTAAAACCTACACATATTGCCAGATTATACCAAAGATGCACAGTTTGCAATATGCCTTTGGATGCATGGTGGAAACACATTGATTGAGTCAAATGTGCTGGTACTCTATGCTTCAACATAGGATGGCACGAGGCATATTTTTAACCCATAAACTGCTAAGGGCCTTGAAAGTGGCCCTTGAACTTGAAAAGTTATTGAACCAAAACACAAAATGTGTTCGATTGTCCTGAAAGGGTTGAGAGGGTTGTGCTAGATGTTGGGCGTGTTCAGTATCAAGACAAAGAAAGCTGTTCAAGCAATCCATTTCTAATATTGCTTGAAGGTTTCACTCGTGGAAGAATGATGAGAATAATGCTTCACGGTACAACCAGTTATCTTTCTGGGAAATGTGAGTGGTCCTGAAATTGTGAAAAGGACCTACCCACACTCGATGTTTCGATGAGCATGTTCTCATCGTTTTCAATCCATTCCTGACTGTCGTTGGACACTGAAAATTGCATGTTTCTACATGAGTGTATAATGAATACTGAATATTAAATTTGTTGTGCGAGTATTATCATTCTAACAATAGTATTCCAGTCAAACATGCTTCAGTGACCACCTGTGTTGTACCACTTCTCCATAAAGACCACCTTTCTGGACTCCCTAGAATGTAATTAACATTAGAAGGAACCTGTCTATAGAGGCCACCTGTTCATGAAGACCTTTTCTGTCTCCCATGGATGATCTTTATAGATAGGTTTGACTGTATCATTCGGTATTTTAAGTAAATCAGCATTCTTCCAAAAATGTAAAACAAAAAACAAGGTATTGAAAGACAGTATTGAATAGAGACTGTAAGTGTTGTAAAAATTGTATGGGTGAAGCTCAAAAGTAGGTTAGTCGACCCAATTTTCATTTTGTATATTTCCAAAAAAGATATTTTCTTTACGTTCCTTAAAGAAAGGAAAATTCCATATGTAAAGGATTTTTGCATAAAAGGTTTTTAACGTTTGCTGCACCTATAACGCTACTTGAAATGTGCTTAAAGGGACAAGCCATGCAGTACAAGTACTTTGGGTGCCGAAATAGCTGAACTTTAAGTGCAGGATAAATAGCAATTTACGTTGTACTTTTAAGAGCTGTACACAAGCTAGAATGTGCAAATAACAGAGGGCAGTTATTTATTGCAAAATTAAACATATGTTTATTCGCACACAGTCTGTGCCTCTAACAATGAGCGGATGAAACAATTAAATGATATTGATTTGTGCATAAAGATGAATTGCTATTGCAACTCTGTACAAATTAAAGCTCTTCCATTCACACACAGATATTTAGAATGTGCCAATTATATGAAAGTCTAATGTATGTAAGTTGCATTGCATGTAGTCCGCAAGCACATACCCTAGAATTTTGGTGTGTGCATGTGCAGACTGTGATACAGGGTATGCATCTTGTGTACTAAATCACACACATACAGCATTGCTCCACCCTCAGTCTAGGGTATGTGCTTGCAGACTACATTGCATGGATGATATAACTGTAGTATGATCATGTTCGTAATTTTTATTTATAACTTTTTTTTTTCTGTTACATCATGATTCAATTAAGAGACAATAACTCTGTGTATAAGACAGTAGATAATCTTGAAGGTATAGATTCGCAATGATCGGGATGCAGAAAGTGATGTGAAACGAGCTGATGTATTCCCCAAGTTGTTTGTCATGCCTAAATATACCTGTGTATGAAATTAGGAGAAGATTGTCACATGTTCTGGCGTATTTTACTTCGAACATGCCAATCACCCGTGATTCCTATACGGTGAGATAAATGATTCGCAGGTGGCCCACCCTCACGGAGTGGGCCAAGTGATCGATGGTATTGTCTGCGGCGTGTGAGTTCGCATTTATTTTGTACATGAAGCATGCTGTGTTGGGGAGAGTTATGCTGTCGTCATTTTTCGTTTTGCAATAATTAAGCCATTTCTTGATGAATTTTATTCAAATAAACTATGAACATGCTCTTATTTGCCATTGAAAAACTGCATTATGGTAAAATATTTTTACTGCAGCTCACCAAGTAGTCAAATATCTGAAGCGCCCTCTCTCCCAAAACTGATCTGTCGGTTTATTTACAACACAATAGACAGGTTGACAGAGTGTTTCCTTCCAACATTGTCTGCAATTCCCTGAATCTCATGGGAACAATTGATCTACAATTATGGGAGGTCAGTTTGCATAATTACATTTTCTATTGCTATAATGGGGAAGCCTTGGGCAAACTTCCAAGTTGTCAAGAACAGTCTGTTTGTTTAGAGTATGCAGACATTTTAGAATCAGATAAGTAAACTGGTTTATTACCAAAGGTATGGTAACAGACATATGTTTTATAATAATGTAGAAAATATGAATTTGATGAGCTGATGCCCCAGTCACACATAAGCCCTGACAAAACATGATTCAATACGACTGTTCATTTGAAGGCAGTTAACTGTGAACTGAGCAAAGAGTTGTGTTCAATCGTGTTGCTTCCGGGCTTCTATGTGACTGGGGCTTATGTTTAGGCTTACATAATAAATATTATTATGTAGGCAGGTAGGTTTTTCACATGTAATTATTAGAAATTTGTAATTGTCTACATTGCATGCCGCTTTATCTGTTATTCCACTTTTAGGTTCAAATATGTATGTCAAAATTACCACAGAGCGCATTCAGATTGTGTAAATCAATTGTTTAATATTAGTGCAATTTGTATTTGTTGCACTGCCTTTGTGTACTATTTAATCTCATTATTTAGTACAGAAGGTGGGAGCAGTGCAAATGATTGTGTGTGATACCAATAATTTTGTGCTTCTTTTCTGCCATATTAATAAGATTGGACATTATATAATTGATGAAAGATGATAATCAATGCATTTAGAGATTAAAAATCTATTGAATTGTTTAGATTAATTCAAATGAATTTGGTCTTATAGTGTACTTATTATTGAGTGTGAAACTGTCCATATATGTACATTATATCAACTACCAACCCCTTCCCCCTAACACTCCCTCTTCCCCCTACACCTCCCACCCCCACTCCTACACAGANCCCCCCCCCCCCCCCCCCATCACTCCTCCTTCCCTTCCTCTGAATATTAAACCTCCTTGGTTTTGTTCAGTTTGCTTTTATCCTCCATAAAAGTACAAATAACTCAAAATATACCGAAATCCAATACATGTATATACGGCCATTTTTACGATCAGTGGTGTAACAAGCAGTGTTGACACTAGTTGGTGT
Organism: Temnopleurus reevesii; assembly: GCA_036244855.1. NCBI lineage: Eukaryota > Metazoa > Echinodermata > Echinoidea > Temnopleuroida > Temnopleuridae > Temnopleurus > Temnopleurus reevesii. The sequence continues at coordinate 27,883 of BQKZ01001845.1, read as the reverse complement.
GTAACTTTCTTGTACATTGACAGTTGAGCACAAATTTTCCCCATAAAGTAACCCTATATAAAGTCTACCTTGGGTACCCTCAACGAACTTCTCTTCTTTTTTCATTCCCCTGTAATGGACATTTATATACCCAAAACTAGACGTTTTCGGTGTACTCGATCTGACATGGTATTTTTGTCAGATCCCAAAATTTTTATTGTTCAGTCCTTTCCATTATTTCTGTTGCTGTAAGTATACATTAGTATCCAATACTAAATCCTATTATATTTTGTAGATCCTGCTCTGTCTTGTTCTAACACTAGAATTACTAAAAGTTAACGTTTCGGAGGTGACATTTTCCGTTAACATGTTAACACTATTTTGAGTAAGCTGCTGCACATAATTAATAACACCAGGCTTTGGTAACAACAACCATAAATGAAAAACTATAAACCCTACTTTACTCTCATGCCAAGTTTAATTCATGAATATAGCTTTTAATTTTTTGATGAGCATTTGAATACCCATGTTTACTTTTCCGTTAACTTTTTTGTCACCTCCGCAACAACAGTCTTTTGCAGCTGACAGTAATATTATTGATGTCTGTTGCACATCGCCTTCATCAAAATATATCATGTCCCCAACCAATACCAATGTATCAATTAGTTTTGGGAGAGATGGTCCTTCAGATATTTAACTAGTTTGTGAGCTGTAGGAAGAATATCACCATAACATTTGCAGTTCTTCAATTGCAAATTGGAGCATGTTCATAATATTTTTGAATAAAGTTTACCTAGGTATGGCTAAATTATCGTGAAATTCAAATGATGACTCACATCGCTCTCTAAAACAGGACATTGCTTCATGTATAGAAATGAATGTGAATTTACACTCCCCACACAATACCAGTGGATGCGCCATTCATTTTACCTCGAATCGACTGATGGTCGATTAACCTAGTACTCTATATAACCGCTGATTGGAATTTTCAAACTAAAATAAGCCAAAATATATATTATATGCCAAACTTTCATCCTATTTTGTACACAGTTATATTCAAGCATGTATTAAAAGCAATTGGTAAATGGGTCTGTTCACAAAGTTGGGATCCCGTTTGTGACATTTTATCATAACTTTAAAAATAAGGCTTATCTAAAGTTGAGCATTTAGTGTAATACTTGTGTTACCTTCATGAAGCACTTAAAGAACACAAGACCTTTTGTTTTCTGATACTTTTCAAATAATATTAGAAATTGAGGTTGTGGATGTAATACGGACACGGTGTCCACGTTACATCCACAACTGTTTATTTTTGGTATTA
>BQKZ01001844.1:118301-137147 GCA_036244855.1 Temnopleurus reevesii | reverse complement strand
ACAAGTTCGACTTTCGGGGAGGAAACGAGCTCGTGAAGCTGCAGCGTGCACGGCATGACCATTGTTAGCGGCGCGCTGCAAGATGCTGAGGCCGTTTGGCGTCATAGCCGCGGCATGCTGCGTGCAGCCGGGGAGGTATAATTTGGATGTGACGCCTAAAGAGAGATGCTAACAGTTTGGGAATATGCACGACACGTATTTTCATATGAATTAAAGGCTTTCATTACAAGTGAAGGGCTGAGATTGTGGTTATTGTTGTCATGATTTCTCTCACTTGTTTAACAGTAGCAAATGCACAATTTAATTTTGACCTAATGCACATTCGGAAACGGCTGGCATCTCCATGAAGTCAACATTCTAAGACCAAGAAGCAAAATAATTACTGTACCATTTTAGGCATTCAGATTCGAGGAGCTACCAGAGTATGCCATTGGGAGTTCTATCAATTGTACACCCAATGAAGCATGGTTTAAAACTTCAATAATTTTTCAATGAACAAAAGATTGATTTTTATGTTAATGAAGCTTGAAAAAAAAATCAATTCAAATTCAGCATTGAGTGCCTTGAAGCGCCTGCTGGAATACTCCCAAGGGAGTGAAAATTGCACATGTACATAGTATGCTTGGAGGCTTGAATCCAATAAACCGGGATAATAATAGCTCTACGTTATTGCAGGGCCTACTGGGAGAACAGTTCAATGAACTGAAGCGGCTACCCTAGGTAAATAAGACACATTATTATTATTATTATTATTATTCCAAAGGTCAAGAGACAGGTACCTGTAATTGCACTGCCAAACGCTGAAGATGTAAAGTGATGGTGTTCCGTAGGTCAGAGTACATCCTTTCAGCAAACTGCTGACAAACACACTTGTACACGCAACTGATGTAAAGGAGAGAGAGAAAAGTACTTTATACATGTAGTACTTTATACATGTAGTTAGATAATTCGGAGTTCCCCAAATGCAACCATCTTTTACATGTTATAAATCACAATCATTCTCACAAATGAGTGATTCAGTTGTTGCATGATATCTCTATGTATCTATCACTACACATCCTGAAAAGTGGGCCTACATTGAACTAAAAAAAAATACATATATGACTAAGTTGCAAGAAGAATATACTCCCAACTTATCCACACTGTGCTTCATGAATATAATTGTATTTAAATGGATTCACTTGAAGAATTTTCAAATGCATATAGTCACAAATGCAGCATTAATTTGTTTCATTTAAATTCAATATCTGGTGAAAATTTTCATCTCATGAATACCTCGAACGTGTATTGACACATGCACTTAGAAATATCCGTATTAAGCACCAAATAAATGTTTTGCATTATTATTATTATTATTAGAGATCCATGTACTTAGGCAGTACTTTTCATCCAATTTTGATATTATAAAACTGCTCGTATTCAAATTTCAGCCTTTTCCTCCCCTTTTACAAAACTACTGATTCTATATGTTACATGCATGAAATGTACATCTTTAGGATGAATCATACTCTTTTTTTCACCAACAGACTTACTGTACTTAAGCATTAAATGATAATCAAATGAGGTACCTGTACATCTGTTCATATGATATTTTCATATAAACACCAGGTTCTTGTGTAAGGAGCATCTGAACAGCTCCCTCTAGCTGGGGCCAGTATTGCACTCTGTAGTCTTCTTCTGTCATAAATCCAGAGCCTAGAACATCAACAAATACAAACATTAAAATCAAGGAAATCAGACCACATAAATAGATTTTTCATATTCTTCTCGTGTAACCTTGCCAAGTAAGGGATGCCATTGCTTGACATCAAATTGAAAAAACAAGATTTAAAAAGACCAAAACTTGTCATTTTTAATACATGCTCATTTTTCAGACAATGACCAATCTTTAGGCCTGCAGATGAAGATCTTATTTAGATCTTACTCATGCAACATTACTTTATTTCTTCCTAGGCAAATTCAAAATCTCATTTTTGAGCAGCTCTCATGGCCCAGTGGGGAAGGGATTATAAAAGTGGTGATGCCAGTGTTTCGCGTAAATATTCCATATTGAATGATAAATGCCTTAAAATAAAAATTTAGTTAGTAAGTTTAGAGTTCAAAACAAACTTATTTTCAAACGCATCAAATTGCAATTTGTGCTTTTTTTTTCATTCCAGTTTGGGCGCTGATGCACTTTCGTATCCAGCAAATTTTCATTAATCATTTTACACCAAATTACATCAAGATTATCAAAATTGTTTATTTACAATATTGGCACCTTTTACACCTTCAATAATGCCAATCAATTATGATTACGTTCAAATTTAATCGGTTGAATCTCTGCCGTTCGCTCGTCATGTTTGCGATCACGAAGTCGCAGCAAGAAACCAAAGTTAGCGCCAAATTTCTGTAATGTTCGGACAGCCTGATCACCTCATTTTTTATGTATTTATGATCAGAAATTTTGCGCTAACATCAGTTTCCTGCAGCGATTTTGCGATCGCAAACATGACAAGCCAGCTCCTATTGGAATTATTGAAAGTGAAAAAGGTGACAATATTATACATAAACAATTTTGATAATCTTGAATTGATGTAACTTGAAGAAATTTCATTTCCACATCATTAAGACATTATTTAGAACAAAATATTTTTCCTTTTCACATTTAGGGTGTCTTAAAACCTTGCATATCTTTTTACAACAGGCCTATGAACTTCCCTCAATCTTTTAAGTAGTGGTAAATATGGAAGTTTTACCGTTGTTTGGTCAAAGAAGAACGTTCAAGCGAATTTTAGACTTTTTTTAGTTTTGGACAATCAAAGACAATAACATTAAAATACTACGTGTGGGACTGAACAAAAAATTTCGCAGATTTTTTAACTCACCTAATGGCGTCAGTAATGGCGAGAAGTCGCTTCTATTAGGATCTCCCATGACGTCAAATTATTCCATATACCATCTGCTACCATTTGACTGGCTATCAGGTACGATCTCCTCCGAAAAACCTCAAAAATGTTGCAAAGAATAATGATGTTTACATCCTAAATTTGGCAATTGTGTGCGCCATTGTTTTCATTTGATATGGTGGCCTCGAAGTGTCAGAGGAAAGAAATATGTGCCGGAGGGCCCTCCTTGAAATTGTTAATTCAGAACAAAATATCAAATATCTTGGGGGTTAAAATCAATTTGAAAATTACGTCAATTAACTTATGCTAAGTCGATCTTGGAATAAAGATTATTTCATGTACTTTTCTTGATACTTTTCCTCCTTTACCATTAAGCTGTTCCCTCCAAAATTTATTCAACAATTTTTGCTGTAGGTCTACCCTATCTTTATGCCTCCTATTGTATTTTACATCTGCTAAATTTAGTAACATATCTTCAGGTGTGCCATGCAAGCATTAAGTGAGTACGTCGATAAGAGAGGTTTGGTTTGTGGATCTAGCAACTGAAAAAAAAACAAACACATAACACAACGTGGTGGGGTTCTCCTCATTATTGAAAGAAGAAACTTTTGGATGGGGATAGTGCCTGGTGATAAAATTAGTTATTTGCTGTAACTACCAGGCAAGCCTATATGCAAACTAGGATCCATATTGTAATGAGTGAATGGACCACATATAATAGAATACAAAGAATATCACTATTTGAAAGTCACATCAGTCCTTTCATGATATAAACTTATTTATTCATGTATTGTATTTCAATACACTAAGACCACCAATCACTCGGCGTAGGCCTACTGTTGTTCTTGGAGTCCATAAACTGAACCGTGGGTAGGTTTTTCTTTGGACGTATGTTAAAAATGCCTTTATGAACATTATTGTTCGGTCAAATTACACAAAAGTTTTATTTTTTGACAAAAAGTTACTTTCCGATATTTTGATGAAAAATCATTGCTAGCCCAAACTGTCATGATTATGACAGATTGGCATTATACATGAGTACTATCATTTACATAATTCTTTGTACATTATGCTGAAAAATTACTTCCCCGGGTGACTTTTAAAAAGTGACATTCCGGCACGCAGTTCATACAAGCCAAAGAGCCAGGCTTTTTGATACAAGCTAGAAATATTATCTGTCTGTAACACCCCCTCCCTTAAAGTTTAGCACAAGCCCAGAATATCAGTATACCATCAGTTTACCGCGTATTTGTGCTCTCAAACAAGGTGTTTCATTTTCAAAAACGCTGGGCCGACGCAGGATGAATCCACAAAGGTGTGACCGGTCTCTCACAGAACTCCACAATCTGCGTGAGCAAACTAAACATCTGAACAAGACCCATCGTGTGATAGCTCCCCCTTGTGTTCGCAGCTAACAACAACCACAAAATCGTTTAAATAAATTACTCGAATTTCAAGTCGTAGACTAAGTTATAGTAGACTATATGGGGGCGTTGGAATCGGGGGAGGACTAGACTCGCAGCCCCAAACTTTATATTGTGGTTTTGAATTGTAATTGTCGCTGCTTTATCAGGGTGACTTTAGGTAGAATATACAGCATTTGTCGATAAGCAATATTTTCCGTGGTCTTGTACTTTTTCCTCATCCAAATCAAAATGAGAGAAATTAGTTAAATCATGCACTATGAAAAAAAAACCCATGAACGACAAAAACATAAAAATCACTATTAATTTTTCATATAGATTTTTGAAGGTTCGTATGTCTGGAAATGCCCTAAGATGCGTTTATTTTGCACGATATCAAATACATTGTGAACTAATTTCACACAAGGTGATTTTAGTCGTTGCATGATGTGTTTCGAATCACAATAGGTATGACTTTGCATTCTACGGAGGGCTCTCGTCACAGGATTCGAACCCATGCCTTGAAGGATGTTGGATTCTAGTTTATCCGACCGTGATACACTCCTATATGAATAAAACGATGGCGACTTTAAAAGATACAAAAATGACTCCTTAATATAACACAATGTCTACTTGAAATTGTCAAAAAGACACAATTGTGCATTTCTGGTAGTTCGCAAATTTTATGTACCTTTTTGCTGAGCATGTACATAAAAATGTAAAATAATGTAGAGCACACTTTTGCGAAGACTTGCAANCCCCCCCCCCCCCCCCCGATGTGAGCTCACGCACACAACATTACGATTTACACTTTGGTGTCAGTCAAGAATTTCCTCCATTTTGCTGCACTCATTACAAGTGAGTTGAATGGATACCTAACGTTAACATTTATTCCTTAAAAATTCTTCATCGGCGCCCAGATGACGGCCGCAAAAAACAAAACATACAACAAGGTAAAAACAGATTTATACTCTAAAGAGTGAATACATGCTCTCTAATTTGCATGTAAGATCATCATCATCATCAGGATCCATATTGCATTATATGCAGAGTCGGAGCAATATATATTACTCTCCATTGTCCTCTGTCTTGTTCAACTCCCACTGGTTGGGAATAAGAAAGTTCGGTGATCGAATATATCTGTCAATATTATCATTATACACCCACTCATTTCATCTTCGAAAATGATATCATCGTCTCTCGGTATATGCTACATCTCACACTTACAAATTCATACACACATAGGAGATATAATGTTTAATAAGGGTGTAGCAACTAAACACATCTACACAGGCACAAACACACATACACACATACGAACACACACACATACACACACACACACGCACGCTAGCTTGCGCATATATACACGCGCACTAATACACATGCACGTACAAACACATACATAGGGCCATACATATACCACACACAAACACACACACACATACACCACATACATATACATCACACACGCAATACATACACACACACACACACACACACACACATTCTCTCTATCTCCCTTCCTTTTCCTCGATGAAAGAGATTCATAATCACTGCTTTATGAACTATGGGCCAGGCACCGAATAAAGCCATTTCTTGCGATGATGTCTCTCATTATCATGTCACTGCACCCATCTAGGCAGAAGGTTTGCTTATAGGATGACATTCCTTTTCATATCATCGTGGTTTCAAGGGGGATATCAAGTGACATACGTTAAAAGATTAAGAACAATTCCGCTAAATTCAGAACGGAATACCTTGAGTCTATTTTCTTCCTCCAAGGGAATACATTCATTGTAATGTTTATTTAAATCTAATTCAGAGAGCGAAAATTATTGCAAGCGTGCAAAGGAGATATAAGATATGAAACTGCAAATCTGTGATATACGCAGGACTTTTTTTTTGGGGGGGGGGGGGCGGTGGCATAGCTGTTATGTACGAAGTTGCAAACAACAAATATAAATTTGACATCATTGCGATCTTTGTTTTGAATAATTCGTTCTATACACATTCGTTCATAATTACGAGCTATAGTAGAACGACAACTACTACCACTAGTACTACTACTAGCTACTACTACTACTACTACTACTATTACTTTTACAGACAGACACACATACGCACACACAAACGCACATACCTGCACACACTCACTTACACCTACAAGCGCATATGCAAACAAAAACACACACACAAACATAAACACGCATGCACATATAAGATACGTTCTTATTCAGCTAATAATAATATATTTCAATCTAGATGTATAGTTTGAACATTACGAGGATTAGACCTACCATTATTCATATAATTATAATGCAAAGGAATAATATTAAAACGCGATATCAGTTTGTATATAATCATTCCTATAGGACCATAAAATCTTTGATTGATCATACAAGGATTGGCTCAATCGCTCAACACCCTCATTCATTGGCTTAAGGCTCAGGCATTTAACAATCATTAACGGCACCATCGGGACCAACTTGCCTTCCAAATTTTATCTTCTAACCTATGAAAAATCAAAAACCCAGTACCATTAAAGGGAAGATACTCCTATCATAGAAATGCGAACTAATCATATTCATTTTTTCTTGAAAATGAGCTCTGAGCAAAAACCGACTTTCGGTGGAAATTAAGATCAGTTGAAGTGAGCCTCGGGGTCACGCCCCATTAATGCAGGCAACCTATCAACATAGCCCACTGAGTCATNCCTATAGGACCATAAAATCTTTGATTGATCATACAAGGATTGGCTCAATCGCTCTACACCCTCATTCATTGGCTTAAGGCTCAGGCATTTAACAATCATTAACGGCACCATCGGGACCAACTTGCCTTCCAAATTTTATCTTCTAACCTATGAAAAATCAAAAACCCAGTACCATTAAAGGGAAGATACTCCTATCATAGAAATGCGAACTAATCATATTCATTTTTTCTTGAAAATGAGCTCTGAGCAAAAACCGACTTTCGGTGGAAATTAAGATCAGTTGAAGTGAGCCTCGGGGTCACGCCCCATTAATGCAGGCAACCTATCAACATAGCCCACTGAGTCATTGAAATCCGAGACGAATTTACTACGGGCATCTTTCATCGTGTGGGAAGTATGATATTAATTTTACATAAAACTTTCAAATGTATATGAGAGTGGGATGATTTCCTCATTGATGTTGGCCTTGAATTGATGGGAAATGTTGGAAATCCAAATCACAATTTTCTCCTGAAGACGGTGGGGTCGTGCTCGTCGAAACGTCAAAAGTAGGTAGCATTGTGAGGAGGAGGGACAGATGAATTGGACGAAGTAAATAACTTCATTCAAGCCTTCACAATAGCATTATAACCAAAATAGAAATGTATTTCCCGGTTTATTCATCGAACACGTATGATACCTGTTCGACAGTTCTCCACGGATTTTTTTTTCGTGTACATCTAGCTCTTGTGAAATGAAAGGAGTTTAATTTGTCCAAATCCTTTCTACCTTCTCTTCGATGTGTATAGATACTTCCCAGGATCACAAAATATATCCACTTATATTACACATGTATCTGTGTATTATCTGATCATTAACCAAATAAAAATATACGTCAAAAATATCTGTACAATTACAGAAACATGATTGCAACGTGGAGGGTTGACAGAACAACAGCCCAGCAAAATGTGTTATTGGCCTGCTTATAGAAGACTTGATTGAACAGTCAATTTTGAAACATCTGATTGTACCTATTGGTGAACCAAACCAAAAGTAGAATGTCCATATCATATCTCGAAATTGCTTTTTGTAAATTTTATCGAACGTGGTGCATTGACTATCAGGATTAAAATTAAACAAAAACAAATCCACATTGCTAAAAGTTCTGATTCCATATTTTCTCTGTGCAGCATATGTCATATACAATACTTACAGAAATACGTTGAAATAAATTGAAATTGAAGTTATCTGCTGATTGGTGTAATTAACTAATACTCTCTGAATCCTTAAGATTGAATAGTTAAACTAAAAAGTTGTAGACTAGAGGGTCTAAAGTTGTAGTCAGGAATCGCTCCAAATTTTGATTGATATTTTCAAAATATCAGATTAAGGTTGGGATTTTGTAAGATTCAGTTCAAACCTTTAGGAATTTTGAAGTAGAGTTATGTTAATTGTGCTCATACAAACTCATTGAATTATCGAAAAAGGATTTGTGCCACAGTTATTAGAATAATCCACAAGAAGTATGTTTGTCCATGTATTTGCTTGTCTTCGATCTCTGGTAAGTTAATATAATGGAATATTCAGGCTTTCAAAACTTACACAATGATAATCTATGATATTTCAATTTACACGCTAATCGATTCCAGTTTTAACAGCTAAAAAATATGAAATGTCTCGAAATAAGTTTCGGACAAGTATACGGATTCAGAATATTTTATTTTCATTAAAAAATCGGCTTAGTCACTCGAAGGTTATGACGATTTTTGTAGAACAACGTCAGATCAAATTAATAGCATGTTTTGTGTTGTCCGAAAAAAAGAAAGAATTAATTGACAACGAGAGATTTTAAAGAAGTATATTTCAACCGTCTCGATGAGAAGGACACTTTATATGAATATTGGTAAGAGATATCCAGAATATTTATTGGGAACTTTCCTAGTGACATTTTGGGTGGACACGCGGTATAATCCATAAAATGGACATAAGTATCTGATTATCGCGTACGTATTTCACAATGCATTTCGGGGCGTGGCACCCTTCCATATTATATTCTTACTCCTGACGACTATATGTGCACGGGAAAGAAGAAAAATAAATATGACATTTCAGAATGTTCCTTGACATTAGACAGTCCAAGCAGGGAGGTATTTTTACTTCTCCCTGTTCCAAGTCTCTTGTTTTCTCCCTGTCTCCCAAGCCGTCCTCCATAATTGTTTTCTCTCCCCCTCCCCTCTCCCTATCTCTTCATATTATGCAAACGACGTTATATATGCATACACGTAGCACGAAGGATGCACGCAATCTGCTTGAAAAGGTTGTTTTTGGGAGAACAAAGTGCTTCGAAGCGGCAAAAATCGTGATTCGAGGGAGCAAAAACAGATTATTGTTTTGCGAAGCGTGATGTATTTTGCTAGGATCTCCATTAACCATGAGGTCAATAGAATGCTAGATAATCAAAGTAAGACACTCAGACATCTTCTTCTCCGTCTACAAATCAAAGCACATGTCCAAATCCAGATGGTACACTGTCAAAGAAGATACTGTAAATCAATGTGATATCATTTTATGATTATGAACATACATGAATCCAAGACTCGCCCCCCCCCCCTACCCTCCAATTATCAAAGAGCGCGAGCAGAAAGGGGAAAAAGACATCAGCTCAAATTGTGCACCTTTTTACTAAAATTCTGGCGCTGTCTTACTCTGACAACCCGGGTCTGGCTGAATCCCCCAAAGTCCCCTACCCCCATGGTGCGCGCATCATTCTGAGATGTTGACAAACTGTTAAACTAGGGATAACGGTGAATGAAATGTCTTAATAATTGTTTAAGGGTTATGTGAATATACCTGATCTCCGATTTATTTTATAACCAGACATTTAATTGGAAGGATAAGATATTGGATTTTTTTAAATAAGATACATAATGTTACATCGAATATATCGTTTTAATTTTGTTAATTTCCAGGGGTGGCTCTTCATTGTATCTGACGTTGTCATACCTTAAGAGCTAGCCATGAACAGTCGCAGAAGCAGTATCCCAGTTAACGAATAGATCTAACATATTTGTGTAAAGAATGGATATTTTGTTTTAATATGCAATAATTCTTATCAACGCCGTTTCTGCTAAATATTATATATAGTGTGAATGAACCTCTTGGACAGAAATTGATACATAAAAGCATATACAAAACAGTTTGTGATAAATATGCTTAATTAAAGTATCGGGGCAGAATAGAAGAATGTGTGACGGACATACAGAAATGATCGTTTCTTCTTGTCACGCTCAAATTGTGTAACATGTTGAATTGATAAAGGTTTTAAAGTAGTCAGATTGTGACGGGTATCAAATCAGACGAACGATGGATGTCAGTTTTGACTTTTCATTCTCTCTTTCCTGGCAAGAAAAGCTGGGGGCGATTAAATCACCATCATGGAAGATAGGAGAGGGGAAATTGCATTTGTGCGTGCAAATTGACATTTTACAACCATCAGAATTCGTAGCCTGTAGCTTTTTTGCCCTTTTCACTATCTTCCCCTCTCTCTTTTATCTTATTATTTCATGTTATGTTTTGCATCCTTTATTGTTCGTTTTGTCCCCTGTAGTGATGAATCTAATTCGTTTTTATGGAATTCTTTTCCTTTTGTCTTATATCTCAAAGGACTTATCCAACCAGCGTTAGGTTTTCCCGATAACGTATAATTTTTTTTTCATGCATTAATGATGGCAATTAAAGTTAGCATAAATTGGCATGTCGAAAGGCGTTTGTTCTTGGGTCCCATTCTGCTCCAGACTTCCCCCTTTATAATCGAGGTGGATTCATATTACATTTCATATGAAAAATCAGCATACATTCCCATATGATTTCAGAATTCATTTAACCATTTTATACAAGCAGACAAGGAAAAAAATAGAAGTCGTTTACTTTTCGTAAAAAAGAAAATTAGAATATGCCTTAAAAAAGTGACTATGTGACGTCACATCTTCTGACAAAGGTGTCATCAATCTATTGAATGAATTACCCAAACTTTGAAAATTAACTTTCTTCGGCGGATCTGTCAGATATAATCAAAACTTTTACAGTTTCTTCATGTCGCTTTTTCATCTATGGCGTTGTTAATTCGATTTCCCCAAGAAATAACTTTGTGTAACATGCGTCTAGGTTTGCGAACGTCATGACGCCTGTATGGCATCTGAATTTTTTTAAACATTTCCGTCTGTTTTCAAATGAAATCCAAACTCACAATGATCTAAACTTTCATTATATTTAATTTTCAAAAACTTAAGAATGTCACAGTAAATCAGGAAATAAGAAGATTTATCATACCAACTTACACGATTTTAACGCGGTTCAAAGAAAGCAGCATTTACATCTCGGATTACATAGAAAATACTCACAATACTCTAAATATATACATTGGCTGTAACATAACAGTGTCATCAAACACTAGCAGTTCTTGTCATCTTTGAGGTGTTTTTATTTTATCACGAAAATTTTAAACACCACATACAAAGTGAATGATGCTTACATTCTGTCAAGACTCCACCACAACATCAATAATTTCATAAGTGTAACATATTTCATTTCACCATTATAGTCTGCGTATTGGTTACGGTGTCCTTTTTGCCCCGCGGAAGCAAAATATTTTGAATAATTTATGCCACAGTTGCTTTTTATTTGTTACTTTGTCTCAGTCCCTTTGTTGCTGTTTATCATATAACCTATGCGAATGGCAATGAAACGGAATATCTTGGTTTCTTCCCACTCCGACGAAACGACTAGTTATATTCCCTTTGCAGTGCCTGACATCTCTTTTCGATCACATGTGTTTTCTTCAAGATCGCCCCATATCGTGTTTCTTTGTTCGTTTGTGTTCCATTCTAACTCCAACGTTTGCTCTTATTTAGGCGCAGTTACACTTTTGCGTTTAAATCCAATGTCTACATGCCTTGTGTTTAGGAAATGTGAAAATACGCTTCGTGAACGTTCCTAGCTGATGCAAGCGCGTACATCAAGCGTCAACCGATTCAATTCAACGTTGATCAAGCGTATTCCCTCCATATTTCCATATAACGGAGCGTCTTTATTCTCATGAACGATGAACAGACGTTGAGTATAAACGCAAAGATGTGATTGTGTCTTTAGCAACCTCTATATATTTCACATTGCCATAATTATGTAACATTTAACAATCTGTTTACTGATATATTTTTTTGCTGTAATATGAAGTTGAGTCATGTATCTTTCTATTTTTGAAATCATGTTATTCGGCTATGGTACAAATCCACATACGGTAACTGTGTGTGGTCAGAAGGGATTGTTATGTCAAAAGCTACAAAAAATTCTAAAATTGGACTATCATAATATTTACACCATTTTTTTTTGACAAAGTAGATTGAAAGGTAGGAAAAGGAAGATGACTGATCTACGCTGTAATCGTCATGGAGTACGTCAAGGGCGCCTTCTTGGTCCTCGGATGTATGTTCTATACATTGATGATTTTTACAGATCAGCTGCATATTTATCTTTCCTTCGATCTGCTGTTGAACGATACCAATATTTTCTTCTCGCATAAAATTGGAAATTCGGATAGTAGTGGACACAGTTGATACTGAATTACTAAACATTGTCAGTATGGTTAAGAGCTAATAAGCTACCGTTGTCTTCAAAAGAGGAGCGTGATGCGTTTTGTAGTTAACGAAACTTCATTCAGACATGACATTCTGCGGGGAGAGGGTATTCCCATGCATTATCTTGACGAAACTTCGACGAAATCATAAGAAGTCTTGTGCATTGGTCGTGGTTTCCAAACTTTAAGGTTTGTCGAGGTATCAAAACTACGACCGATCTACACTGAGCGAAACTTAAAGTTTAGAACCCTGTATAGACTTCGTAGTTTCTGAAACTTTAAAGTTTCAGCTCGAAGTATGAAGCCTACTTCTATAATTTAAAAGCTGCTTATGTTTTCTTTTGGTTACACAGGTTCCACAAAAAGTTATTTCCGAATGGTTATCAATGTTTTCATTTTAATTGTATAATAATACATGTCAGTGTATTTTATGAACTATTTATGTATTGCAGCTTTTAAAATGTGCAAACTTTTTATGTACTTTTTAAAAATATATCAAATGAAAAAGGAGAGAGAATGTGTGCGTTTGTGTGTGTGGGTGTGTTTGTGTGAGTATTGTGTGTGAGTGTGTGTGTATGTGTGTGTGTTTAGGTGAATGTGTGTGTGTGTGTGTGTGTGTGTGCGGTTGATTATATGTGCGCTGTTGTGACAAAGATGTTTGGGTGACGAAGGGTCATAGTTAATGTCAGTAGGGATGAACTACTGAGCAAAACAGAATGAAATGGGATGAAGCAAGATAATAGAAGACCGACAAGAAGATAGATAGAGATAGTATGGTAAAAGACAGAGTATAGGAGCTGCTGAACGGGAAGGTCAGAAGCTGGAAATATAGACAGTGAACTCCCTTCAGGGACTTGCCATCTCTTTCTCTTCCCCCATTTTTCACGGCAGAATGATAATGGCCCTTGGGTCATTATTTAGCTTATTGCTCCTTCTTGCTTAGACGTAAACACATCTTTTTTTCTCTTCTAGCAGCGCTTGACTTTCCTTTTTATAATCTTCGTTATATTTACCTTTCCTCAATTCTCTGTTAAGCATGACCCATATTTAAGTAGCCGTGTGTGACTTGGCATTTCCCGCCACTTTCTATCGTCGTCTATCGTCCCTCCCACACAGTTTCCCGCGCTATTTTAAGCGGGAAAACAACTTGTGGGACGTTAGCCATTAAGACCAGCGGTCCTATTTTTAGGATGAAATGTCGTATTAATTATACGAACGTCTTCTTTCTGTGGACCCCCTCATGATCATCAGGTTACAAAGTTGCACTTTGAACAAAAGTTGAAAAAAGACGAAGAGAATACTCTAGGGAGAATTCAAATGGCACATTTTAATAAATAACTTGCAAGAATATGTTTAAAAAAAAACGTTTACTGACTTTACAATTCTTATCCAGTCACTTTCTGAAATTCAAAAAAATTGTGTTTTCTACCTAAATCCTTCCATTGAAGATTGCAGAACTTCATTAGGGCTTGTACTGCAATGAATCCGAATATAAGGTTCATCAATAATCAAATTCAGCTTGCCTTTATGACAGACAAGACAGTTCATGTTTGTACATTGATATCGAGTGCATATATTATTCCATAAACTTGTCAAGTACAATTACCAGTTGACATCAATTCACCGATTTTCTCTCCAATCCGATACGCTATAAATACCACCAACATGAAGAGAGATGCACAACACCAAAACATATCCATCACAGCTTCTCATAAAATGTTACTGTCTTCTGATGACTCATCTCTTTATAGATACTCTTTTGATTGATTTTGATTAACAATTATAGCAATGATGATGATAATGATGATGATAATAATAATAATAATAATAATAATAATAATAATAATAATAATAATAATAATAATAATAATAATAATAATAATAATAATAATAATAATAATAATAATAATAATAATAATAATGATAATAATACTAACAATAATGATAATAATAATAATGCTAATAATAACAATGATAATGATGATAATAATAACAATGATAATAAAAATAGTAATAATAATGATAATGATAATAATAATAATAATAATAATAATGGTGGCTATTATTAGAGCACACAGGTGCACCTTATGGTGCTTCTGGTGCTTTAGAAACAACGAAGCAGATAGTGAAAACTTGAACAAGATAGTAAGTAATAAACATTATTTGCAAAATGTCCTGAACATTTTTTCCTTTACTACAGCCTAGTAAAATATAAGGGAAAACCAAACGTGCTTTTAGATGTTCATAAGATATGTCGTAATTTGGAAGGTGCTTGGTTCCAAATGTTTGGTCCTAACTGAAAAAAACACGCTCTACCCATCCTTGTTTTGTTTGAGTTATATTCAATAGAAGATCATCTGATATTGAATGGAGAGTGCGTGTATGCTGATGTTTTTAAATGGAACTTCGTAAATATTCATGAGACAGAGAGTAAACTGCACGGTATACAAGTAGAAGAAGTTTGAAAATTATCATTTTTTGTGACTAGTAGCTAATATAAGGAGAATTGGTGATAAAGAATAATAATTGAGTGAAAGAAAGAAGAGGGGCAGCAGAATGTTGTATGCGTTGAAGTTTTTTAACATCATTTTTAGGGAGTATACCAAATACTGAATTATACAGAAAAAAATAAGAATATCTGCGGCAACTTTAGACTTTCCAACAAAGCTCAAATTTTTAATTGATATCTTATGTTCTGCTGCACTCGAGTCATATTTTTGCGAAA
Organism: Temnopleurus reevesii; assembly: GCA_036244855.1. Taxonomy (NCBI): domain Eukaryota; kingdom Metazoa; phylum Echinodermata; class Echinoidea; order Temnopleuroida; family Temnopleuridae; genus Temnopleurus; species Temnopleurus reevesii. The sequence goes on along the minus strand of BQKZ01001844.1, from coordinate 121,804 downwards.
TGAAATTTCTTGATAAAATTAAAGACTCATTTCCATTTTTTTTACTACAACGGGCATGCATTTTTAAAAAATAAAAAAAAAACGCTCCCCGAGCGTACTGCATACGCTGATCAGACGGTAGACCGACGTCAAGGAACGTAAGACGAATGTTCGTCCACCGTATATATGACCTGCGGCTTCGTACGTCCAGGGAGCGCTTTTTAATCTCCAAAAACAAAATTCGCTGTTTGTCTACTTTCTAACTTAACTCTGTGAACGAAGTGACTTTTGAATTAACGATTGCAAATAACATTGAGATTAATAAGTAAAGTCAATCCGTAATTTGGGAAATAATTCGGTTTCATTTTTTACATTTTATATATTTATTTATAATGTCATTGCAAAATTACACTCATTGTTTTACTATTTCAGTACCATACTGTCTTCAAATATGTCCTCAATCTTATTTCTTTGCTGATGACGATATACGCTTGAAGGTGGATATCTACCTGAGTACCTCATCTAAGTCAAACTAATCCAACGGAACATGTTTTTACTATGTCTACGGTCAATCCAGGCAAGAGTAATAACTTCATCCAGTCATCCATGAATTCTATTGGTTTGCAAATATTTTTTCATCAAAATCAAAGTTGCTATGCCTGTTTTCTTTCAAATGTTGTGTTCCTTTAGCTGTGCTATAACTTCTTTTAATTGCGGAGAAAATTTTCAACGAAAAAGAAAATTAACAATGGTTCATCTTGTATAATTCAAATGTACAAATAATAATAATGCATTGTTAATACTTTTAGCAAATTAGCGAAACGATAATGATATTTCCGAACAAAGTTTTGTCAAAAATGCCCATGAATCTTAAGATAAGATTTAGACCTTATTTCAGTCTACACACTAAGAAATTAGGGTACAACTTTGCACCCCTAGGGGTACAATCCCATGTAACACCGGGTGAACTCTATGGGGTACAAGTTTGAACCCTAAATGTGAGGTGCAATTTCGTACCCCAACCAAGGGTACAAGTTTGTACCCTATTGGAACACATTTATACCCCAGGGATGCACAATTGTACCATTAGGGTACAAAATGAGATCTTTGGCGTTTGGTAAAAAGGAAAGGAAAGGATGTAGTTTAGAGGCGTGTATCATTCAATTCTGAATATTTACGCCAGAAGAAGAAGAGAGAAAGAGGGCCGCCATTCCAACGTCTCCACCCGAAAGACGGTATGCGACCTGGTTTCGAACCCACAGGCAGGAAAGAACCCAAATCTATATGACTGTCCCGAACAGATAAATTTCAGGCGCACGCCACGGCGCCTCAGTCAATATCGACCCTCGATACCGACCCTGTTTGTTCGTGAAATAGTGCCACCTGATTNCTCATTGCTCCGGAATGTTACTGCTTTGGGGTTTAAAAGATAAAAGATAAAAGAAACTTGTGCAGAACGGAATTATGACATCCGCTACAAAAAGCTTCATTTCTTTGTAACCACTCAAGCAAATCTCATGAAATTTTCACCAGATATAGGTGAATAGTTATATAATCGACATGCCAAACCGCATTTATTTTCATATACATCTTCAAAAGTTATTAATCCTGAAAGCCCCGTTGTCATTTTTTGGGGACATATGGTACAGTCAATCCAGGCAAGAGTAATAACATCATCCAGTCATCCATGAATTCTATTGGTTTGCAAATATTTTTCATCAAAATCAAAGTTGCTCTGCTTGTTTGCTTTCAAATGTTCCTTTAGTTGTGATATGACTTTCTTTAAATTTCGGAGAGAATTTTTAACAAAAAAAGAGAATTAACAATGTCCATACTGTATAATTCAAATGTACAAATAATAATAATAATAATACATTGTTAGTACTTTTAGCAAATTAGTGAAACGATAATGATATTTCCGAGCAAAGTTTTGTCAAAATGCCAATGTATCTTAAATGAATTCTAGCGAATATTTACCAGATTTAGACCTTATTTCAGTCTACGAACTTCCTTTATCTGACTGGCATGATACAATGGAGAAATTATTTGTGATTGATTGTCAACACGTTAATAACCTCCGCTTGTTCTAATGCCAACATATTCTTACTGATTTTTTTCTTCATAAATATGTACACACGCACGAACACACTTATACGCACACACATACGCAAACAGACAAAGACACACACAACACACACACACTCACACACTCACGCTATTCCGTTTGATAGCAAGGCAAAGCAAATGGAAAAAATGATTCTAGTGAAACATACAAGATAGAACAAGAAAAATAAATAAAGTCACATATGAAATAAAAAAAAATACATATCAAAAAGTTATCATTCACATTCTGAGCATCCAGAACAATCGAAAAGCATTAGAAGTAGCAATTATGGATTTTCCTAAAAATAGTCATTGCATAATTATTAGTGTCATTTTTTCACAAGTTTTTGGAAATATGTTGCTGCCTTTTGGCCACGTACCTTTCTACGGCCGCGTTGTAATGTAAAAGTATATTAAAAAGAATGATGTTTGATAAAGAATACTTGGTTATGCCGCTCATGCTTATATTGTTTAGCTTTAGTAAGTTAACTCACATTAAAACAGAATAAGGAATTAATGTATAACAATAAATACACACTTTTGTCACAACTTTTGGAAAATATATTATGGCCTATTGTCCATAAACCTTTCAACGTTTACATTGTATTTTAAAAATATACCAATTTTGTCAGGTAAAGCATCCATGGTCATGCTGCTCGTATCTACAAAGAAAAGATATCTCACATAAACCCGTTTGCTACTGGAACCTGATGGCCATTAAATAAAGCATATGAGAATATAGAACTCAGTAGTCAACGGGTTAAGACCGAAAAGGGAATGCCAATGACCGAACACATCACCTTATGGCGCCCTGCCCGAGGGGCCACGAGACCACGTGATCAGCTGTGCTCAGGGCTTATGTTGCACGTCACGAGACTTGTCGGTTGAACATGGAATGCATTATTATGACAGGCGGGGGAAAGTCAAATCTGTGTTAAGAAGATTTAAGTTACTGACAGATGAAAAGAGGGATGTATCGTCTGAGTACTGTTTCGCGCTTCTTCAAAATTGAGGCGGCGCGTGTCCAAAAAGTTGTAATAATATAATTGGGTTAAGGACTATGTCACAATGTGTGTATGTCCGGGAGGGTCCAAGAAAATAGCCGTCGATGTGATTCAATTGAAAAAGCTTGGGAGATAGAATACGTTATTAAATTTTCATCAAAAATATGACGTTACCATAGACAATGAATACATTAAAGATACATGAACAACAATATACGAACAAAACATTAACTTCTTCACGATAATAAAGTTTAATCAATAAATTGCCAAGTTTACATGACTCTATGAACAGAACAGAGGAAGAGAAACAGTGGAATAAGGAAGGAAAGAGTTATATACAAAAGAAAGTTAAAGAGAGAGAGAAAGATAGAGAGAGAGAGAGAGAGAGAGAGAGAGAAAGGAAAGAGAGAGAGAGAG
>BQKZ01001844.1:96523-109713 GCA_036244855.1 Temnopleurus reevesii | reverse complement strand
ATATCGACCCTCGATACTGACCCTCTTTGTTCGTGAAATAGTGCCACCTGATTGGTCAGCCACTGTCGCCTCGCTCGCTCGCCATTGGTTAAGACGTGTTCCTTTACTAGTCTGCTATTTATAAACTTTAATCAAAACATCGATGTATTAATGTTTTTTTTTCTTCCGAATCTTGTAAGGATCAACGGAATAAAAAACATAGTAACAAATTAAATCTATTACCTATGATAAAGGTAAAATAAGAACAAAATCAGCATTCATTTCCGATCACGTATAGAGAGTGGGGTCTGCATTCTGCACTAGTTTCAAATCGGGAGGGTACAACGTTGTACCCTTCGTATCAGCTTTCATCACATGGGATTAATTTTGAACCTCATATAGGGTATAATGAGGATGCCGGCGGGATGCCGGGGTTCAAATTAGTGACTTTGCGTGATTTTGGACCCTAACTGTACCCTAATTTCTTAGTGTGTATATGTATGTGTAATGGCGTATATGATTCGCTGACTAGTGGATGATAAATGTGTGTAAGTGTATGTTCAGTAAAATGTTAAAAACACGATGATATTGATGGTGCGACATCTTTTTTACCTTTTCCATTTATTTGATACGAGCACTCATTCTAATAACACTGCAGACATCCCGAAGAAGTAAAAAAAAAAATTTTTTTGTCATTACTCGTTTTTGTTCAGGATTCCTTCTTTTCCTCCCATCTCCCGATTAGCCTTCGGCGATGATTTTTATTCTCTACCATTAAAGATTGTCCTAAATTTATTCAGCAGGAGGAAAAATGCTTTGAAGAGCTTCGACAATATCGAAGCGTGTATTGCTTGAGGGATTACAGTAAATCTACTCTAGATTAAGTTGCATTTGGACAATGTATATGTTCTTTCAAACACAGACATTTAGAATTAAATCCCAATCATGGATATTTCTTATTCACGTCAATCAATGAACTAATGCCTGACCTAATTTTTTAACCACCGATTCTACTATACATGCAAATATACGTTTGAAATGTATCTCCATGTGATATCACACAATGATGGCTCTAACGAATGAGGAATTTGAATTTTACCCCCGTAAATGATTTGAAGCAAAAAACCGATGCATTGCCTCTACTATATCTGTTTTTAATACAGTTATTCAAGACTCTATAGTCTGTTATGCAATACGTGAATGTGGTTGTGTGAAGACAAACTCTCATTCACATAAACCAAGGATAAAGACATTCGTCCATCAGATAAAGCAATTGCAAAATTAATTTCGCAAAGGAAGTGTAAATGTGTAAGTTGATGCATAACACGATATAAACTATTTCCGTAAAATAAAGTGGATCATGTACAATTGATTCGTACGCCGTATATTTTAATTGTACGGACACAACAATCACAAGCCGGTTCTGATTTGAATATCATTACAAAGGAGCATTAAATTGGCGTTCGACTTGATTTTACGCAAATAGTTTATATCGTGTTAGATTATATCTAAATGCATCTGTCTTTTTATTTTTATCATTATACTATCTTGTCTATCTAACCTCGTGAAAGTCCTTCAATTTGCGCAAATGAAAGTTTCACTTCGTCGGTGATACACCAATACATAAAATTTACTGCAAATATATTTTCTTTCAATAGAGCACCTTTAACCACGCGAAATGACGTGTGGCGTCACTTCTGCTAATCCGGATAAAGTCATATCTAAAGGCAAAGCTCAACTCTAAGACTGTATACATGGGACAAGAACACTTCTTCTTTACAAAGGGCATGGACGATTATCCCAGTTTGGTTGTTTTATGAGACGATGTAATAAAACGTCTATCGGCATGATCATTTATACATCCAACAGGCCGAGAGAAGTTACACTTTCACATTAAATGTGACAAGACCAATTCCAAGAGCACTTTGCCATAATTGAAACAATGTACACAGGATGGCATTTCTGATAGATTCCCTTATTGATCTTCACAGCTTTCTCGTTTACGTGATCTTGTGTTGGTATCGCGTGTTGGAGTGTGTTAAGCATAATTTTTGTTATATTTTGCTAAGCAGAAAATGTATGAAAATTTATTGAAATTGGCTGTACACATGTTTACATAATACAATCCACGGAAGAAGAAAGACATTCTTTTGTGAATGGATACGAAATGGCAAATTTATCTATTCCTAAGTTCATTTTTACTTGTGCATTATTTATGTTTTTAGTTTGATAAAATTGTATGTGATATTGTGGAGATAATGCGATTAAACTTGTTGATGAAATTGTTTGATAGAATTATCTCATCAAATATAAATTATATCGGCGACATTATTTTATGACGACATCATGTGTATACCTGCCACTATATGTTAATAATGTCAGAATGATAACATCAGCAAAGGACTATAATGTACCGCACGCGTATATTGCGAATCACATTCATAATAACCATCTATTTACATAAAGTGATTGTCTTGAAGAACGGCCTTGGTTTCTATAGCTTTATATTTGAAAGAACAAACAGGAAATGTTGTAGGAAGCCTAAAGAGGCATGGATGAAGCGCCACTCCCATGCCGCAGCATCCCTCCTTCCCCATCTCGTTGGGATGTTGTACGTGGGCGAGGGTGTTTACCCACTAAGCTTCCAACCACTGGGGTCAATCGTGCATCACTCCTAAAAACCATCGCTTTCTCTCATTCCCGCAGGCAAATTTTCTCCCCATTTTTTTGCAAAGATAGACATTTATTCCCATGTATCCTGAGAAAAGAAAGAACCATTCTGTAATGAAGGCTCCCCGCTAGGATTCAGGACCTGGTTATTTAATACACGGATCAGAAATGATGATTGCATGTAACCATGACAACGGTCGAAATTACCATAAATATGTATCACTTTGCTCGTGAGCAATCTTGAAGTAATACGCGCTCATATCACTAACATCATCCATGAAAGGTCACATCTTATATACAAGCTCAAAACGTACGATAAAGAATAAATCATTATAAGCAAAATTTTACTAATACACATATATACCGCAGTGAAAGTTAGATTCTCATTCTAAAATTTTGAAGATAATCGTAGTGTTTTTAGCACAGTATATTACTCTATGATGGTTGCCTTTTAACAATGCATGAACTTACATTTTCAAAATAACAAAACGCCCGGTATATATACGAAGATTGCGTTTTGCGTTTTTATACATCACAAAAGAAACACCGTAAGCTCGTGTAATTATAGGCTTATGTGACGTTTTCCTTGCTTTGCAAATCAATCATTTTAACTAAGCGTGAGAAATTAAGTCCTCAGTGACACATCTTATTGTTCATCTTTCGCTCGTTTTGGACAGTTGAATTGCAAAAAGGTCAAATTTCCTTACGCAAGACTTACAAGCAGAATAAGGGACTATTATGGATAATGTTTCTGCTGGAGGCAAAAGGCTGCAGTGTTTTATGATAATTCACTTACAAGTATATTGACATTTTCTGACATTTTGTCTTCTCATTTCCTCACATTTAACCTTTAATGAGAGATACATTCAAAGCTCTTGGAAAGTTTTTGTATCAAGTGTTACACATATTCAAACATGACAAATTTAATTCATCATTTCATTATTATGATTTAATCATTTTATTTATCTGTAAGTATGGAAAGCTACTACAGCATATTTGTTTCCGCTGAGTCGCCAGTAATTTAGCTTATATACGAAGTTTCATTATAGTTTAGAGTGCATTTGTACAATTTTACCTATGTCTTACGATTTTCGGAATATTAAAATCGTAATTATGAAAATATATGAGTGGATTCAATAGATTGTTATCATGGTAATATCTTGTATAATTTACACCTAAATGTCTGTATTTAAATCAAATTTTCTGTCGACTCTCTTTTTAGGGGGTAATTTTTATTCTTACTAACAGGTATATAGTTAAAGACAAACCTGTATCTTCGATATCAATATCTAGGGAATCCCAGTTTTAGGACCTTTATAAATGCAAGTGAAATCAGTCGAAGATGTCCTTAAAAAACAAAGTTATATCATATTGGACTAGAAGTTAGAATTGATCATAATTTATTAACTTTTCGAATCACCGAGCGTTCCTTTTACTTTTATGTGTGGTAGTTTTAAAATAAGTTTTGTAATGTCTATGTGAGGTGTTTGTACCTGTATGTGTCTACTCTGTAAATTTTGGGAAATTGTAAATCAGGAATTTTTAAATTTTGTTTAATTCATTATATAAAGATATTGATCTCTGATTTCTGAGTAAATTGGTAATCTACCACTTTATGGTTTTGAGATTTGTCGTTTAAGGTCATCCAAAGAGAAAAGAAGATAAAACGTCAAAGCATTTTGTAAAGTTATTATCAAAACAAGATAGGCCATAAATCATGTAAACGGTACCCTGTGGCACACCGACAATTTTCTTGTGTTTATACAGTCGTATGTCTTCGATCACAAGTTTTCCACACAAATTATTTATCAAAACGAAATAGGACCTAAGGTGGTACCTTGGGGCACATCGTATATTCAAGACTACCCAAATTAATGTAATAATGATTGTAATTTGCCAAATTATGTCCTATTTATATCTCAAAGATATCTACTCAGCCACCCACTACAGATCTTCAAATTAAACATATTCGTTATCGTTTGCAAAGGTATCATTGTAGATGTATTGTTGATGACAGTGTTGGGTTTATCACAACAGTGCAAAGGGTCTACTGTTTCTTAAATGAACATTCCCTTAAGAATACCGACATCAATGTACAGTAAATCTCATAATTCGTGTGAAAATGAAGCCATCACATTGTTTTGACTCCTCAGGGGCAGTTTTTGGTAGGTCAGAATTATCGTATTGCTAATTTGANGAGAATGTGTGCGTTTGTGTGTGTGGGTGTGTTTGTTGAAAGTAGTCAGACTGAAAATTTATAGAGATAAAAAGGAGGAGATAGGAAAATATGTACATGCAAATAGGAGCAGCCTCTATAATTTCAAAACAGAACTTGACATATAGCATCGTAAATTCAATACCTTTGTACTGTTTTCTTTACTCTACGGCTGTTCTACACTCGTTCTATAATCATGTTATATCTATAAAGGGATATTTAAAAAAAACGCAGTGCGAGATGCGATGACCTGAGGGGATGACGAAACGTCAATGACACGTGATATAATCGAATAGATAAATAACGAGGTGTGTTGAACAACAGAGAGATATTTTAACGACTTGGAATAAAAGAATGGGAACTTTAAAACTACTTTAACAATACTTGAAATTTATCAAAAAAAAGTATCGTCCAGCTTTACAACTTAAAGGTACTTATACGTTACAAATAGAATAGTAAACGAAATAATAGAAAATAAACCGACATTCTCACACCTGAAAACTTAATTGACCAAAAAATATCAGTATTTTGTTCGAAGATAAAGAAACACATATGGAAACATTTAAAATGCCAACATATTAATAATACATATCATCTTCAATATCAATGTATATATGAGACAAATTATATCTGCAAATCGAAATAAACGAAGCAAAGACTCAAACATCATTGTACAAAGAAAAACACCGAGTTTGCGTCAAATGTAATTTCATCTTTACCGTTTCATAAAGGTTTTTAAACTCTCCCCGTATGTTTATATTCACCATGATTACTTTTATAGAAATGAAAATCCAAGTTTTCATTATTTGTTGTCATAATTTTAATAGATTAATAAATTGTTCTTTTTTAGGGTCTAGAATATTTAAACCCTCTAAATAGACGATTTAGCACATACAACACCCCTTGCTGTTAGTGCAATTAGACCTATTTTAGTACTGGAAAAAAGAAAAAGATAAGGAAATTAATGATCAGTCCCTATTACAGCAATTAAATGTTTAGAGATTGCCTCATTATCTAGAGTCAGCAAGATTAGGAGCTCTTTATTGTGCATATTATCAACGCATCTATTTTTTCTAATTTTTTGAAATAGTTCGGCAAAGTTTATCCTACAATGTAGAGCATACTGTCATCACAACTTTGCAACACTCGACCACCATAAGTTTGGCATATTTTTTTGTCACGACTATTGGTTAGTTATGTTTAATTTATGGTAAAAATGCAAAACCCACCAAGTTGAAAGTAACCAATAGTTGCCATTATTTAACAATAGTAGCTTGGACAGAATGTTCCCCAGTATCGGGTAATCTATTTGCCTTACGTTTTAAGAGTTTATTATTGCATGCGTAATAACCTAATTTCGTAAATTCTTTAATTTTATTTTTTTTTACACAAAAACTTGTTTAAGCGCTGAATATTCCTTTCGAAGAAAAGAAGGACCGGTTCTAAATTTCATCGGTTAAAACCTTTTAGATTTAATCTAGTAATGCCACTGATGTGATTTGTGTTAATTTTCTGCAATGTGATTTAAGAACCTAGCATCGACCAATCTATTTTCTTTTCTTTTTTTTTTCTTCGATCTGTAGGAGTCTCGAATGATGAAACCTTAGCTGAAAGCTGGCTGGTTGTTTCGTTCAACGGAGGTGCTTTTGGGCATTCAATGCACGTCACTCAGACACGAACACCCAATAAGACACACACGCAAACACACTCACATAATGCTCACCCACACACGCACATGCCCGGTGTGGGACAAACATAATACATGTTGAGCAAGCTATCTCCTGCTGACGATCGAAGCATTGCTCGTGCCTTGCTTCACAGACGATTGGCCGATAGCTTCCAACAACGTGAGAACGCCGCCGTCGTAAAGCCGCTCATAAAGTGAAAGCTACCAGAGTGGATTAAGCGTGCGGACTGGACACTTGTACATACTTATCCTCCTCTCTCCTACTTACTCCCTCCTTCCTTAACTCTCTTTCTCCGATTGTTGACTTATCTTCGGCTGAAGGCGTGTTCGTGACGAGCAGGGTTCGATTTTTCTTTCTCACCGCGTATCCCCGGGTTCGGCTCTGCTGTTTTCCCGGGCGGAATCGGCGTGCTGGACATTCCGACGCGGTATGAGTGACGGCCCCCTCGCAAGTTTCGGTATGTAGCAAAAGTAAAAACCACTTTAGTTTAATAAGCATGGGGGATTGGCAGTTCTAGTTTCATATTCATTGTTTATTTCTTGTCATTTGCAGGTGTTGTTGTAGCTCATATATTTATGCCACAGCGTACACCTGTTTACTTTTTCAACAGGGCTCGGTTTGAGCGTATTGACAGTCTTTACTATCTCCTAAAAGTAGAAATGCAGCTCTTATGATATGATGTACTCTAAAATATTAAATATATGGTAATTATATATAATAATATAGACATGGCATAAATTTAATATGGACTAAACCAACATGAATGATTGTATGACAGCCTTAAATACTCTTTTCTGAAAGTGAAAATTCAGCTCTCATTATGAGCTCTCACGATATTCTTTCATACATTCAAAGACATATTGAAATTAAATATCGATTATAAATAATCATGGGGTTAATTATTTAAGTTTTTTGTCGCATCGGGTATTGCGTAACATCTTGTTAGGAGGGGCGGGGCGGGCTCTAACGTGCATTTTTGCATACGTCTACTGAAGACAGTGAAGTAGCAGTTGCACCAGAGCGGAATTGTAAAATGTTTGGAGATGGTAAGCTGTTTTCCGAATGAAATAGCTTGCCACCGAAAGCGTTGTATAAAGGAATCATTCGGGTACCACTCGAAGGGTAGCTTCAGGTCCCATCCTTCACCTCATCCAAACTGTAGGCTATATGGAATTGATGTTTAATCCTAAGTACAGTATATAGTTTAATATTGTAAGAAAACTTGGGGATATAACCAGTCAATTGTCTCCTAAAAGGGCGAAAGACATATAATTATAGAATTCTATAAATTTGCAGATACCAGTTGGCAACGTACACTAATGTCTAAAATAAATCATTCTTATGGCAAATTTTATTGAGGTTTAGTTAATTCTAATAATTTTCTTTTCAACTATGCGGATGAATTTGTTAATGCGCTTTATTGTCATGTAAAATGCTAATGCGGAGGATTAACAGTATATTTAATTTTTGCGCCGTTTTCTGCATTAATCATATCCAACAACTGAATACTTTTGCAATGTATTAAATTTGATGCACGTTTTCTGGTCAAGCGCACAATTGCAAAATCTGTGTTCAACTGATATAAAATAAGTGTATCTTAATATAAGGAATGTGGATTGCATACAGTGGTTGTTGCTAGGTTGGTCAAACTTCAGTGTTTGTCCAAACTAGCAACGTTAATGTATGTAAGAAGCTTTTTGACTATTAACCTCTCATTAGTTCTTGACAACTGACATCGTTCACCTCGGGGAATACGTGAATAAATTTGAATACATTAAGAAAGAGGTCGGTTACAGGCGCCGTAGTGTAGTGGTTCCGACTCTCTCCTTTCAAATAGACGGTCGTGGGTTCGAATCCCACCCACGGCGTTAATTTCCTTCAACAAGAAATTCATGCACGTTGTGCTGCACTCAACCCAGGTGAGGTGAATGGATACCTGGCAGGATTTTTTTTTTCCTTGAAATGCAGCGCGCTGCTTACAGCTGCACTGCTATATAAAACCAGGGTATTATGCTACATTGTAGAGCGCTTAGGGACGACTGATATTGTTAGTGTTAGGTGCTATATAATAATGTAAGATTGTTACAATTAAATTGAATACATTATGAAAGATATTTATTACAGTGTTTTTTATCTATAACTATTCTATTGATTATTTTGTAACATTGCAGCCTCTGCGGAGGACCCCTTTTCCTTTGCCATGCAAGCCAGTATGGAAGAGGAGGAGGACGAGGACGATGATGACGATGACAGACTACGACATCGGGATGACGATTTGACAGTAATTGGCGATGACAGTGAGGATTACCCGAGTTCTCGAGTTCCCACCCCACCCTCCTCTGCAGGACTCCACCCGACCAATACGAGTAACAGTCCTAGTAGCTGCATACTTCCCCAGCTGGATTCTAACACGGAGTACGATGCCTTACCCCCCGCCACACCCCACCAGGGCCATGATGAACCAGTCTATTACATTGGTAGCGGTGAAGCCCATGGGTTACCTACAGCTAAACACGGTGATGGTCTCTTGCAACGGCTTGCCATCCGGGCTATTCATCTCTATGCATCGGACACTGATGTCGAGACGAACCCGTCATCGTCGCTCGATGACAGCAGTAGTTTTGGGCCAGAACACACTGGGAGAGAGGTCCGTCTTTTGATCAATGATAGCGAGCCTCTGCTCAGAGTTGTGGATCATAACACTGGAGCCAAGTTACTCTCTCTAAACTGGCTTGGAGTGAATAAAGTATTCTTGACACCAGCCTGCGGTGAACAGATCATTGTGATTTCAGTCGGTTCACCGATCTCGTCGAGTGGGACTACACAACTCCAACATGACGTCGATTTTGTTTTTTTCGCCTGTGCGTCCAGACGTCAGGTAAATATATTTCTTATCAAATATCAAGATATTAAACAACATTCATGTTTGTTATCCTTAATGTTATCCATGTGACCATTATGAATCTTTCCAGAAAGTACACTTCCATCAGAAACAGGTTTTTACCCTTTTGTTGAATAACATTTACATAAATCTACATAAATAATTTGAACACTATATCCGCTAACCACAGTAGGCATGTTTACTAATATATTCAAATTTATCATGTTTATGCACTTTTCTTGTCAACGCACGTAGTTACGTAATTTTCCTTACACCGGTTTAATAGTCACGATTGTACTACAAATTTGGAATCCAATTTGCATAAGCAACTTGTTGCTAGGTCGGGCAAGCCTGGGACAAGCTGTTGATTGTCTAGTAGTAAACCCGCATATTGCAGACGTATTCGGACGCATTCGATTTTTGAACACAATTTTTTTCTGTCTGTATCTCAAGTGATTTGTTGTTTCCTTGTCACAGTTGTCATCAACATTGTCTTGATTCTATTGCCACAATCATTATCACATTCACTATGACGATCATGCTCTACCTTTTCATTTTCACCATTATACATCACTATTATTACTACCATTGTCATCGTCGTCGTCGTCATCATTTCCTGGCATTACCATCGATTTGATAGTCATCGTGAGGATCAAGCAAGTGATGACTATCTCCACCATGCAGTACCAATTAGTTTTCTTTTAAATTTGATACCTTGATAGTGATCTTGATGTCGTTATTGCCGCCCATTGCTTTTTGTTATAGTTTATTTATTTGGTGTTTTTTTTTTAATTTAATGTGAATTGAGTTGACCAAAAGCAAAACCGTTAGAAACTCCAGTATTAAGCGCCATATAAATGTAATTATTTTATTTCTATTTGGACAGTTTCCGGATCCGAAAATTTACCAATACAGACATAATTTTTTATACAATGGCAAACGCGATAGTGGACATGCATGTTGCACCAACAAAATATCCTATCTTTGCTCTCATTACCATGTAAAACAATCTTCCTGCATTCCATTCAATACTTCCTATACGACAGCATAGTGACAAGGAAAAAAAGCTCATGAATATAACAAACGCTCCTGAAAAAATACCATCACCGTCTTTCATGAATAATCTATTTTCCATGCAAATTAGTGACTCCCCGATGATTTATTGGCGAGACGTATTTCCCCGAAGCAAAGATTTATGGTTTCCATGGAATCCGATTTTGTTTAAATTCATATGATTTAGAATTTTTACGTGAATCTTATAGTACATTAGAGTGAGTTATTCCAGAGTAGACATCTTGAATGTGAACACGCATAAGTCATTTTTATTTCTTCTTACAGATCGTTTATGGGACAAAAATTCATAAAGAGAATTTATTTTCTAAATTCAAAACGAGACAAGTTGATGAAAACTTGTGTTTCTATTTAGATTGGCTTTGCTTGAACGTGGCTCGCGAGCAATTATAATCTTCTTCGCTTTTCAGATAATATTAATGTCAACACGTTCCCCCACTACAAACATTACGACCTTATCGGTATATCGTCATACCAAGTTGTACAAATGAAACCCGTTTTGGTTACATCTATCATTTTCAATATGGCCAACTGCAAGACGGCAAATAAAACTTCACCAGAGCAAAGCTTCAATGTTTAATCAAGCCATATCATTCAATCTGTTAAAAGCTGATTCTTTTGTGATCAAATTTGACTTATCAAGTCTTGGTAGAGCGATTTTTTAATGACAATTATTAAGAACACGTCATCATAGGCCACAAAGAAATAGAGATGTCATGTTATCAGGTAATATTATATTTCATCATGGCTTCAGAAAAGTATCTACTATTTGTCCCACATTGCCTCGTACCCTAATTTTTCACAGAGAAAACATTAATATGAACCCTGAGAATCAAATGATATTATTCTCTTTTGCTTCTCAACATGGCACTGTTTAACTGACACCCGATGTATGTTTTGAAACTTGATAGAAATTCTTCATTTGATAAATGAGTTCATATTTATTTCGAAAGCAAATTCTAGGAATCAAATTAAGTTATGTTTTAGTTTACATTGGGCAGTGACTTCATGGGATGGTATTTCTCACAAGTTTCACGCTGACATGGCTGAGGGAGGAACAGCAGGCGATATTGTGGTAGTATAAAGACAGGTATTCTTCTAGTTCATATCAGTAGACGGTCCAATGTTTTATTGTCTGCCAAATTACGATTGAATACATAAATTCTAAACTAAATTATGACATTGACTTAACATAAATTCAGGTGTTGTTTTTTTTTAACAAATTCACCTGGACCCAAATTTAATTGAAGGGGGAAGGGGTAAGTCAATTTAATTTGATTTAAATGCAAATACCAGGAAACTCGCATGATAATCGATAGTTATAAAAACTATTTGTAGAGCATCTATCACTATCAAAATGAATGCAATAGGTGATGAATTTGAATAATTTTCTTTTCCAAGCTCTTAAATATCTGTCTTCATATATGAAAAGCCTAGGGAGGGGGGGGGTCATCCTGTTTCGGAAATGGGAATACAACCATAAACTCTTATTTGGACTCATTTTGTCAAATTTATTCGTTTTTGCGTCAAGCTATTAAAGCAACAAGTCCCGGGGCCTGTTGCAATAACACTTACAGTTGATGTCAACTTTCTCATTCATCGTAACTACAATGGCGACAGTGTGCAACAGCCCATCGGCATCAAGGTTCCCCATGATTGACCATCAATAGTAAAATTGTCATCAACAAGAATATGCATAGAACAGGGCCCTCGATATCCACGCTTAAAGAACAGAATAAGCGAAAACATTGAGTTTTACTAAGCCCTCAAATCCTTGTGCTGTAAATTAAATGATGAATAGATATTTCTTAATTTCTACATTGAACCGGACTTTTGAAAAACATCCTAGTAATTTACCATTGGGGATATGAGAACAAGCAACTGCCATTTTTCAAAACATAATTAAATGTCATGGGTAAAATATTGCATAGAAAGACTCACAATGTCATCCTTCGTCGTGAATAGAAAGTGAGATGGGCGAGCTATTTAAGGGTTTGGAGCCTCTTAGACGTGACACTTCAAGGTGTTTTAGAATCAATCTCTTTAAATTGCCGTCGTAATTTCTGTAGCCTGTTGGGGATCATTAAAGGAATATTCTAATAAGGTAGAATACGAGATGGAGATATTGCGCCCTTATGAAATTTCCTCTTCCCCTTATTTCTTTGGTTACTTTAATATTTTATTAATACAAATTTTGAAAGGTAATCAAAATTAAAAGGTAGTTTGATGAACTTACAATCGTAGCAACTGCTCATTTTCAGACACGTTCTGCACGTGTGTGTGTGTTTGTGTGTGTATGTGAATATGTGTGAGGGTACACACTAAGAAATTAGGGTACAACTTTGCACCCCTAGGGGTACAATCCCATGTAACACCGGGTGAACCCTACGGGGTACAAGTTTGAACCCTAAATGTGAGGTGCAATTTTTTACCCCAACCAAGGGTACAAGTTTGTATCTTATTGGAACACATTTGTACCCCAGGGATGCAAAATTGTACCATAAGGGTACAAAATGAGATCTTTGGCGTTTGGCAAAAAAGGAAAGGAAAGGATGTAGTTTAGAGGCGTGTATCATTCAATTCTGAATATTTACGCCAGAAGAAGAAGAGAGAAAGAGGGTCGCCATCTTAACGTCTCCACCCGAAAGGCGGTATGCGACCTGGTTTCGAACCCACAGGCAGGAAC
>BQKZ01001844.1:56129-94063 GCA_036244855.1 Temnopleurus reevesii | reverse complement strand
AGGATTCAGGACCTGGTTATTTAATACACGGATCAGAAATGATGATTGCATGTAACCATGACAACGGTCGAAATTACCATAAATATGTATCACTTTGCGCGTGAGCAATCTTGAAGTAATACGCGCTCATATCACTAACATCATCCATGAAAGGTCACATCTTATAGACAAGCTCAAAACGTACGATAAAGAATAAATCATTATAAGCAAAATTTTACTAATACACATATATACCGCAGTGAAAGTTAAATTCTCATTCTAAAATTTTGAAGATAATCGTAGTGTTTTTAGCACAGTATATTACTCTATGATGGTTGCCTTTTAACAATGCATGAACTTACATTTTCAAAATAACAAAACGCCCGGTATATATACGAAGATTGCGTATTGCGTTTTTATACATCACAAAAGAAACACCGTAAGCTCGTGTAATTATAGGCATATGTGACGTTTTCCTTGCTTTGCAAATCAATCATTTTAACTAAGCGTGAGAAATTAAGTCCTCAGTGACACATCTGATTGTTCATCTTTCGCTCGTTTTGGACAGTTGAATTGCAAAAAGGTCAAATTTCCTTACGCAAGACTTACAAGCAGAATAAGGGACTATTATGGATAATGTTTCTGCTGGAGGCAAAAGGCTGCAGTGTTTTATGATAATTCACTTACAAGTATATTGACATTTTCTGACATTTTGTCTTCCCATTTCCTCACATTTAACCTTTAATGAGAGATACATTCCAAGCTCTTGGAAAGTTTTTCTATCAAGTGTTACACATATTCAAACATGACAAATTTAATTCATCATTTCATTATTATGAGTTAATCATTTTATTTATCTGTAAGTATGGAAAGCTACTACAGCATATTTGTTTCCGCTGAGTCGCCAGTAATTTAGCTTATATACGAAGTTTCATCATAGTTTAGAGTGCATTTGTACAATTTTACCTATGTCTTACGATTTTCGGAATATTAAAATCGTAATTATGAAAATATATGAGTGGATTCAATAGATTGTTATCATGGTAATATCTTGTATAATTTACACCTAAATGTCTGTATTTAAATCAAATTTTCTGTCGACTCTCTTTTTAGGGGGTAATTTTTATTCTTACTAACAGGTATATAGTTAAAGACAAACCTGTATCTTCGATATCAATATCTAGGGAATCCCAGTTTTAGGACCTTTATAAATGCAAGTGAAATCAGTCGAAGATGTCCTTAAAAAACAAAGTTATATCATATTGGACGAGAAGTTAGAATTGATCATAATCTATTGACTTATCGAATCACCGAGCGTTCCTTTTGTTTTTAGGTGTGGTAGTTTTGAAATCAGTTTGTGGTGTCTATGTGAGGTGTTTGTACCTGTATGTGTCTACTCTGTAAATTTTGGGAAATTGTAAATCAGGAATTTTTAATTTTGTTTAATTCATTATATAAGATATCGATATCTGATTTCTGAGTAAATTGATAATCTATCACTTTATGGTTTTGAGATTTGTCGTTTAAGGTCATCCAAAGAGAAAAGAAGATAAAACGTCAAAGCATTTTGTAAAGTTATTATCAAAACAAGATAGGCCATAAATCATGTAAACGGTACCCTGTGGCACACCGACAATTTTCTTGTGTTTATACAGTCGTATGTCTTCGATCACAAGTTTTCCACACAAATTATAAATCGAAACAAATTAGGACCTAAGGTGGTAGCCTGGGGCATATCGTACATTCAATATTACCCAAATTAATGTAATAATGAATGTAATTTGCCAAATTATGTCCTATTTATATCTCAAAGATATCTACTCAGCCACCCACTACAGATCTTCAAATTAAACATATTCGTTATCGTTTGCAAAGGTATCATTGTAGATGTATTGTTGATGACAGTGTTGGGTTTATCACAACAGTGCAAAGGGTCTACTGTTTCTTAAATGAACATTCCCTTAAGAAATATACCGACATCAATGTACAGTAAATCTCATAATTCGTGTGAAAATGAAGCCATCACATTGTTTTGACTCCTCAGGGATAGTTTTGGTAGGTCAGAATTATCGTATTGCTAATTTGATTGTAACAAACGGACACGTTCGACTCCATTCTTGCTTTTCTCATCCTGGAAAATATATTATGAAGTCATGATATGTTTTCATGGGGTTCATAAGTAATCGTAACTGTGAAATTTAAACTTATTCTAAAGATAGAATTGTCTTAAAATGAATTGTAGAAATAAAACAAGGATTATTGTCTGGAAAACATTTTTTGACCTGACAATGTCAACATTGTCAACATTTTTGAAGCACAGTTTTTCGTTAATTTTTTGTTTGGTCTCATGAAGTTTAGTTCATCGATTGAATCGCAATCCCTCACATTAATCATCGTAAAAGTACTTCATATCTGATATCCGTTATTTGATACATATCAAAGGTATTTGGAAAATCTTCTTTTTTTTGCAAGCTTTCATTATAACTTTATCGAATTTGCTCACAGCCTTTCTCATAAAGCGTAAGTTAGTAGATACCGTAGTTTAAATACGATTACAAGACAATCCACTGAAAGTCTAATTAACCGGAATATTGGTGTCAAATAATTAAAATTACACCATTTAGAAAATGTTATATACCTGTTAAAGAGGCCATCGATATTCATTCATACTCTGCTGAAGAAAAGTATGAGTTTGACCCTCTAAAAGGAGTGGGGATCGATGCCAATTGGTAACTGCGACATAACCCATCTGACTCGCATCAAGGTGCATTTCAATTGACCCCTAATTGGTCTCGAGTGATTAATGTTTTACCATTTACAATCAAGAAAGTAGTAAATTGTTAACTAGATGAACCTTTTAGAGTAGGAATTTTCACCCAATATCAACAATGGGTCGTTGGTAGACTTTAGACTATTCGTGGTGTACTCATTCACAATTTTGACAGTATATCAAATTAAACAACAAACCTTATTTCATGGAAGAGCTGTTCACCGACTGGAATTGTTCGAACGTGATCCTTTTTCTCACTTGACTGTTTTTCTTTCAAAATTAATTGACCCCCCCCCCCCGAAAAAAAGTCTTGACACAACTTGACACATAGAACTGTAGAATGCAGATATGACCTAAACGCAACTAAAAAGACCCTCTATATATGTTTTATAAGTGGGCCTTCAAAATACGTGTAGATATTCAGCNCTTAAGAATACCGACATCAATGTACAGTAAATCTCATAACTAGTGTGAAAATGAAGCCATCACATTGTTTTGACTCCTCAGGGGCAGTTTTTGGTAGGTCAGAATTATCGTATTGCTAATTTGAATGTAACAAACGGACACGTTCGACTCCATTCTTGCATTTCTCATTCTGGTAAATATATTATGAGGTCATGATATGTTATCATGGGGTTCATGTAGTATCATAACTATGTGAAATATAAACTAATTCTAAAGATAGGATTAGAATAATGGTGCATTAATTGTAGAGCGCTAGAGAACTTTATTAGCGCTATATAAGAACTGCATATTAGTATTGCATCGTAGCAGAATGTGTTATAAATATAAAACAATGATTATTGTCGGGAATTTGTTTTGGACCTGACAATGTCAACATTGTCAAAATTGTTGAAGCACAATTTTTCGTTTATTTTTATGGTCTTATGAAGTTTAGTTCATCGATTGAATTGCAATCCCTTACATTAATCATCGTAAAGATACTTCATTCTGGGGATATCTGATATCAATAATTGATACATATCAAAGATAGCTGGAAGGAATCATCTTCTTTTTCTACAAGCATTCATTATAACTTCATGAAATTTGCTAACAACCTTTCTCATGAATTAACGTAGTTTGAATACGAAAACAGCACAATTCACTGAAAGTAAAGTATAATTAACCGGAAAATGGTGTCAGATTATCAAAATTATACTATTTAGAAAATGTTCATCCATATCCGTTCGTATTGTTGAAGAAATTTACATCATGCATTTGACCATCTAAAAGAAGTGGGGATGGATGCCAATTTCTAAAGGCTGACTCACACCTTTTTGTTTTTAGCCTGCGTCGCCCCAGCGTGTTTTTTTTTTATATTAAAAACGCTCCCTGGACGCACAGCATACGCAAATTAGACGTTTGACTGCCGTTGGGCTTGCGCTCGAGGAGCGTACGCCAAGCGTCAGTCCACCGTATGACCTGCGTCTTAGTACGTCAAGGGGGCGTTTTTAATTTCCAAAACCGCTTGGGCGACGCAGGCTAAAAACAAAAAGGTGTGAGTCAGCCTTTAGAGCGAAACAGCCCACTGACTGGTATCAAGGTGCATTATAATTGACCCCTAATTGGTCTCGAGTGATTAATGTTTTACCATTTACAAGCAAGTAAGTAGTAAATTTTTAACTAGATAAACCTTTTAGAGTAGGAATTTCACCCAATATCAACAATGGGGGTATTGGTAGTCTTTAGACTATTAGAAATGTACTCATTCACAATATTCATAGAATATTACAGCAAACAACATTTTTTTTTCATGTAAGAACTGCTTACCAAATAAAATTGGTCAAATGATATTGTAAGTTGACACAAAATGTGTACAAAGAGCCCATTGTGACTTTTAAAAAGACATATTTTCCCTTTTATATGTGTTCACTTATGCATATCATTTCAGATAATGTTGATTCTTACACACGGGCTAGCCGGTAAATCAACATCTCCCGTTGGAAGATTCGTTACTAGACATTCCTCCATT
The DNA here is from genome assembly GCA_036244855.1 of Temnopleurus reevesii. NCBI lineage: Eukaryota > Metazoa > Echinodermata > Echinoidea > Temnopleuroida > Temnopleuridae > Temnopleurus > Temnopleurus reevesii. The sequence goes on along the minus strand of BQKZ01001844.1, from coordinate 89,342 downwards.
GACTTATGCTAGTTTTAAGAACGAAATTTACTTTTTGTTGCGTTTCGAAGTGACTACATCTGACCATATCTTGAACGGCGTGCTGACATAATAGATTCATATTCATTCCCATTGAATTTCTATAGATTATTGGACTATCTTACTTCGAATTCATATTTTGCGGCTGAAATTTAAACATCGAAGTGTAACCATGTGCAAACATTACATTTTATCAAGAAAAATCAACTCCAGATATTCTAAAACTTTTTCTATATCCTTCGCAAGAAAATCAAATAAAATATTTAATTGAGTTTCTGCACATCCAATTTAAATTATTTAATTTGGATGTGCACATCCCAAATTGAATATTTTATGTCATTCTCTCAAACAGCTAGAAAAGGCGTCTGATGTGTATACGGGTGTTTACCATTTAAGAGTGAATGGGGCATCAGAATAGTATTTGGATATGGAAAGGCCCCTCCGCATAACCGATTAGTACCCCGGGGAATTAAACGACTGGGACTGTGGTTTGACTGAACCACACACCTGTATCACCACCTATAGGAATACATGTAGTGATAAATGCATTTCATTCGATTCGAAATCACAGCACGTGTTCAGTGTTTATGCGGTTTATTATAGATGGTTTTGTAAGTGTTTGACGGGACGCTCTTCGAATATTTATTTCAGCCGATGAAATATCTACGTTTACTATATAATGAATTTGAAGTTAAATGAACTGTCGTACAAATTACAAACAATTATGATCATTTGTAACAGGTAAGAACGCAATTAGTAAAGGTACTCCAGGTTGGTATTCTGAAACTGTTCTTATCTTTCTTTCTAACTTTCTTTTTAACTAGGCTGACATCGGAAAGAAATCAGAAAGAAAGATAAGAACGTTTTCAGAATACCGATTGAGGAACGTAATTTGAAATTCGAACGTTTTCAGAATACCACCTTGGGATTTTATTTTTGCGACACCTTTTACATTTTCAGCTTTGCTTTTATATTTGTAGTTTGATAAAACATCAATGAGTTTTGCAACATGTTCATTGAATTTTATGTTGGCGAAAACATTTCTTGGGCGTAAAATTACGTCTTATATTCATCTTCCTTTAAAGTGCCGTTTTATAGGTTATATATATCAATCAATTTCGGAATTCACATTAGCACTTCGTTGTTTAATTATGTCTTTAAGAATTATGTGTTAGTTTGAAAGAAAATGAGAGAATAGACATAATAATGAATAATCACATTAACCAGCTTTCTTTTGAACATAAATTTAATTGAAATAAGCGACAAAATAAAGATTGTGTAGTTATAATGGTTACTTTCACAAGACTCAAATGTGTATTTAAAAAAAGTATATATCAATATTTAACAGAAAATCTTTTATTGAACAAGTCAATTGCAAATCAAATAAGGAATTGCCAAATGAGCGTGTGTACTAACCTTCCCCCTTCGTTTGGAACATGAATAATTTTGGATGTATGATAGTTTGGATATGACCTTCATTCATATCAAACACCATTTTAATACTAGCGTGCCCTTCAATTCTTTCCATTACAAGATGAGTGCCACTGTATATATATTTATAATCGACTTCCAAATTCCCTCATCTAGATATACATGTGGTATTAAGGATAATCAGTGAGATGTCTTGCGGTGTTACTGTAACCTTCATTCGTCTAATCATATCATTCATTTTATCTCTTGCTACTCAACATCCATGCATTATAGGATTATTGGGCGGATGGAGAGGCATTTAGGAACGGGAACAGATACGTGATGTTTCTCGAATCTTATGATAGAGAAAAAGGGTGAATTCACCCACTTTCTTTTCATGCACATTGACCTAGAAACGACATCTATATATCAATCATTTTTGTAGAAAATATTGCTCGTTTTCATTGCTTTGATTCGAGTTTTGTAACACGACCTTGCCCTCTGCTACGTAAGTGAAAGGAGATCCAAGCCCATAGCTTTCCCTTCCCCGTGAAGTGCCTCATCATGCTCATCGTAAGGTTATGACCCATTTAGTCGTGAGATGCCTTTCACACTGAAGGCTAATTCTTTTTTAGATGGAAGGCTAACCCCACTCTGCATCATGATGAAAGACTGATTAACTTGCCGAGATACCGTTGTATAATATACGTTTTTACAAACGCACCTTCACGTACCAACGTGTACGCACACAATTTTACACAAATTAACACACACACACACACACACCCATACACTTTACTAACAGCACTCCACAACCGTCCGCACGATACAAGCATGGACATTCGCGCACATAAACGCACATGCACACATCGCAGCATATGCTTACTCGCCCACAAACACATACACACATACAAACACACGTACACATTAAACCGCTTCACACGTACACATGGACAAGTATGGACAAGTATGGACAAACACGTCATACCCACGCAAATACAAGTATTGGCATACGTGCATATAATCATTCACCAAATTCACGTACACACATGCACCCACAAACGCACATGCATACGCACGCACAACTAAGCACAGGTAAATGCCAATAAATACACATCCACACTCCCACACACTCACACACATATCATACACAGATCGAGTACAATAATGCATTTCACTTTGTAGAGATATTGGTCCAACGTTCACATCAATACCTCTACCGTATATTTAAGATATCACACCCCATGACTTACAAAACACTCACCCACACTTACCTACACATTATCCATTTGAAAGATGTAGAAATATTTGCACCCTTGTTTTAAAAATAATATTCGGCTCAATAGTTGTCCGTACTTTTTATTCCAGCACTATTATGACATAAAAATTGGTGCTTATCTGGCCCTTTGACGATTAACTATGAGACCATTAGACTTATGTTTAATTCCTTCCTCCTTTTCTTTCTCTGACAATGTTTAGATAATAACATTAGTAGTAGTATTTATCAATATATGTCATATTAATAAGTAATAATGATAATAGTTTTAGGACTAATGAAGATAATAATAGTGATGATGATAATAATAATAACAATAATGATAGTGAGAACAAAAATAATACTTTTATATACTAACAGAAATGATGTTGATGATTATCATAGTAGCTCTAACGATAATAATATTAATACAAAATGTATTATGTATATATATATATATATATATATATATATATATATATATATATATATATATATAGACTCTGCAGCGTCATGATTCCCGCTGTGTCTTCGTCATCTTAAGTACCATTTCGTCCTTGTGCTGTGGAATGGACTCTTGAAGAGTTCACAATCACCCCTATTTTACAACGATATCCACGCACAGAACTCAAGTGCTGATGTAAAACTCAGATAATAAATTTCTTGAGAATGGCAAACAAGAGTTAGGTTGGTACCTCATGGGGTCAAATAGAGCATGCTTAGCGGGACCCCAGTGGGTAGCTTTCCGTGCTTGCTCAGCGCATACTGTCCTTTACAGGGGAGGCATGCTGATCAGAACATGAAGGACATTGGTAAAGATGGATGGGAGGGAAAGAGGGGGAAAGAGAGGTGGAGATATGAAAGAAAAGTAGAAGGGGAAAAGAGGTAGAGATACTTTAAACAACATGATTACGCATGTGAGGCCACATGCCCATAGGCAAAGTTTTTTTTTCTGTTGCATATAATAAACATCTTTCCAGTAATATCTCACGTACAGTAATGTAGTACACACTAAGAAATTAGGGTACAGTTAGGGTCCAAAATCACGCAAAGTCACTAATTTGAACCTCGGCATCCCGCCGGCATCCTCATTATACCTTATGAGGTTCAAAATTAATCCCATGTGATGAAAGCTGGTACGAAGGGTACAACGTTGTACCCTCCCGATTTGAAACTAGTGCAGAATGCAGACCCCACTCTCTATACGTGATCGGAAATGAATGCTGATTTTGTTATTATTTTACCTTTAGGAACTCTATTTCATACGTAATAGATTTAATTTATTTTTTATTCCGTTTATCCTTACAAGATTCGGAAGAAAAAAAAACATTAATACATCGATGTTTTGAATAAAGTTTATAAATAGCAGACTAGAAAAGGAACACGTCTTAACCAATGGCGAGCGAGCGAGGCGACAGTGGCTGACCAATAAGGTGGCACTATTTCATGAACAAAGAGGGTCGGTATCGAGGGTCGATATTGACTGAGGCGCCGTGGCATGCGCCTGAAATCCATCTGTTCGGGACAGTCATATAGACTTGGGTTCGTTCCTGCCTGTGGGTTCGAAACCAGGTCGCATACCGTCTTTCGGGTGGAGACGTTAAGGTGGCGACCCTCTTTCTCTCTTCTTCTTCTTCTTCTGGCGTAAATATTCAGAATTGTATGATACACACCTCTAAACTACATCCTTTCCTTTCCCTTTTTGCCAAACGCCAAAGATCTCATTTTGTACCCTAATGGTACAATTTTGCATCCCTGGGGTACAAATGTGTTCCAATAGGGTACAAACTTGTACCCTTGGTTGGGGTACAAAATTGCACCTCACATTTAGGGTTCAAACTTGTACCTCATATGGTTCACCCGGTGTTACATGGGATTGTACCCCTAGGGGTGCGAAGTTGTACCCTAATTTCTTAGTGTGTACTGTTTTCATTTAAACTATGAGCGGAAGCTTTACCACCTGTTTAGCAGTACTCGTTTTTATTCTAAATAAGATGTTATTTTTAAATATTGCCGTAGATATTGTTTTACATTGAAAACCCAATATTTTCGACCTTTTTGTCGATACGGGTTTTCCTTTTTTTTTTTTCTTCTTTACGAAAAAACTCCTCTCTGTTTTTCATTTCAAAATGCGTTTAACATTCCTGCAACCTTTTGCCTTATAATCAAATTGTATCTACCAATAACATGTTTAAGTGTTATTAATTCCTTGCCATATGGTCTATAAGTTCGTTATAATTCACCACGCCAAAATATTTATTTTGGAGTAAATTTGATCTACCAGTTTAGCTTTTATGTCTTATCTCGTTAATTAAGTAAATTATTTAATTACATTATATTTATGATTCATTTTTTAAACAAATTAATCCTTAATTCTTGATTTGACCTCAATATCACTTTAGAAATTTGTATCATGACATATTTACAGTAAAACACTCTACATGTATAATGTTTTTTTTTCTTTTTTCTTATCTATATGAAACATAATTTATATTCTCCCACACAACAAATATATCACACTGTGTTTTGGATTTTTCTTTTTTTCTGGCTTTTACGGTCCTTCATACACTTAACATGCACACATAAAACCCTGCACACAAACACACACACACACACACACACATACACACCCACAGATACACACGCATACACCCCGACACGCATACAGTCTTTGCTTCTTCATTATTGTCTTACGTCACTCCCATTAAGATAAATCGTTTGACCTGCGTATTCCTCCCCCATCTCTCTTCCATTCAGCCGACTTCTGATGACTTCGTGTCCTCATCATTACTATTAGTATCCCCAGTCGCTTCATCATTCCTCAAAAGTTACTTTTAATGTTTTCATAGCTCCCTTATGTCCCCCACAACATACCTGTTTCGTGCAGTCTCTCTCTCTCTCTGCCCTCTCTCTCTATCTCTCTCTCTCTCTCTCTTTCTCCCTTCATACCCTTTTCTTCTTTAATGCCATGTCACATATTTGCAAATACAATTACCGTTTGCACATTTCACAATATGACTGGCGCCCTCATCTAAGTCTCACACATATCATACGCAACATGACTCGCAAGTCACTTGTTGCGGACACTTAAAACATAAGTTAGTCCATCTGTTCTCGTTTGCTGTAATCCAGTGACCAGCTCGATGTTAGCTTGAGATGTTGAACTAAATAAAGCTATTCGCCAGACTAACAAAGCTGGTAAATCATACAGGACTAATGGGATGTTGCTCAAAATCAACTGCAAATCAACTGCAACTTTGCAAATTGTAACACGCATTTTCATTTGTTGGTGCGCGCATCTAACAAGACGCGCATGAAACAATGATTTTGATTGGCACATTCCGATTTACTGCAACTTGCGATTAATTGCAACTTTTGGACAACACCCCCTAAGATACGTTTGACCACCTTGTTAGTCCAGCATTTAAGTCCAGATTGGACTATCTGGATTAATCCAGGTTTTTCGTTTACGTACGTCACAAGCAGTGAGTGTGACTCGAGGCCACAGGGAGCCTGTGACATATAATATGCAATTAAAATTAAGATATATATTAATCATAAGTCGATGGTATCTCTCAGTGAAAAAATGGTATCGTAGAGGTACGATTGATTTTCAATTAATCGTATTTCTTTATTTTACTGGCCCCTGGCTGATCCTTTAAAGAGGATGTCTTTGAGAAGAAATGTGTGACACGACCTCCAGTTGCTGTCTTCGTCTTTTCGCTTGCGTGCTCCTGTCAATCGATATCACAGGGAGTTCGCTTATACGGTACATTAAACCCTTCGTGTGGTGCTGTGCGTTGAGCAGGTGAACAGGTTGTTCATCGGTCCGCCATTGCGCTGCTAACAAATCAAGGGGAAAGATTACAAAAATCTCTACAAGAGGGAACATTTTCTCCTCAATCCGGTCTTCAAGTTTAAGTTGTTTTTGTTTCTTTGTTTGTTTTTCCAATTCTGGATTCTTGTAAGTGCGTTTATGCCGTACCATCTTTAAGGTCATCTTCTCTTTTTCGACATCGAAATCTGAATTGCAGATTTTAGGAAAATAACATGCATATTGACCTTTACGTGCTTCTGAATCCTTCACATTTCCAGCTATCGAAAATTGATGAACAAATTGGAAAATGTTAGAGCAATGATCTCTTCTTTTATGAAAAAGATACTTTCGAAACAAACATTGATCAATTTTTAAATGAAAAGATACTTTCTAAAGTTTCGATTAACTTTTCTTAGTTTTTATAAGCTTATATATATATATATGGCCTGTGACCCTAACTCAATCATTGCTTACAAGGTACAAGGTTTTTGCCTCCTTGAATTGCTTTTTGTTGAAATTTTGTATTTACTGATGTTGATTAGGTTTTTGAATAGGAAATAAAATTTCAATTCAATTAAAAAAAAATATATATATATAATATTGAATGTTCTGAGGGAATGCGTGCAGATCCTTTGCCACTGTCATAGCCTGCCTCTGAGAGATCACTGATCATGCATAATGAACGGAAGAATTACCGACCACAATTAAGCCGTTTCCTAGATCAATTACTCCCTCTAGACTCAGGATCATTAGGAGCTATGGTGATGCGTTCCATTAGTTTCATTCATTATACTCTATCGGAGTAAGATATGAACATAGTATGCGGTCTCGCAAAAGTAGAAATGTCAGAATTGAACAATAAATCGAAATAGGATTTTAAAGACCTAGTTCAAATGAAAATGTCCGTGTGTGTGTGTGTGTGTAATATATATATATATATATATATATATATATATATATATATATATATATATTTTAAATTTATTTGCCACACGTGGGATGGAACACCCTCCTCAGCCATACGACTGTTCTTCTGAGGGGTCCAAAACAGGTCAAAGATACATACAACAAAAATACAATAAGATATACAATGTAAAACTATATGTTAAAATGGTTACATAAGAAACATAAGAATACAAATACAAACATGAGCAAAATATGAACAAAATATTGTCAGTATTTTTTCGCCTCTCTCCCTTTCCATCTTTTTCTCTCTCTCTCATTCTTTCTCCATTACTCCATCTCTCTCTCTCTCTTTCTCTCTCTCTCTCTCTCTTTCTTTCTCTATCTCTCCATCTTTCTATTTTTTCTTCCACTCTCCATGGCGTCTCTCTCTCTCTCTCTCTTTACTAAATCAGTTGAAGATATGAACATAGTATGCGGTCTGACACAAGTAGAAACGTACAATAATTATCCTATTTCTAATCAGTAAAAGCTGAAATAGTAGAATTCAATAATCTCATGCACAACTTATTCCCTCTAGACGTCAGGTCATTATAGTAATACATTCCATTAATATAATTAACTTTTACTAAATCGCAATATGATATGAACATAGTCTAAGTGGTGTTGTTCAAAATCAACTGCAAATCAACTGCAACTTTGCACATTGTAACGCGCATTTTCATTCGCGCACGGTATGCGCATTCAACAAGGCACACATGAAACAATGATTTTGATTGGCGTGTTCCTATCAACTGCAACTTGCAATCAATTGCAAATTTTGAGCAACGCCCCTAAGTTGTTTGCAATATGTACAACATTTCCCTATTTTTTAGAACTTGAAAATTAGAGTAAGAGGGCATTTAGAATATGATTTCCAATATGATTTCCATTTTAATTACATTAATTTGTTTCAATGTCTATCATCCGACTTTCATCAAAATGAATTGAGCCGATCTTACGACCAACTTGCGATCTGATTTTTGACCTACATCGTAGATAGTATCATTCTAACTCATAGCTATCAACAATCACTAATTTGTAGTGGTCATTACTAAATTCCACTGACCCATGTTGGCAGTTATGCTAACTGAGCATTTTGACAAATAAAATCTACCTAATTCTTTCTCTTGAAACTCACATGAGTGCTAAACAAATATTTTCAATGCGTTAATTAGGTATATACTGGAGACAAGGGACAATTCAGTTTCAAATGTTATAGACAATAAGGACTACTCAGACTGTTCCGGCTTCAATATCACTCGGAACCACTTTTGTATTGCTTCCGTTGAGAAAGCTTGGCAAGTTTTTTTTCTATATTTTCTATTGATCTGAGAACTCAGAATCTCAACAAATCATTTTGTTATGTGAGAGATTAAATTACGATTTCTTTGAAAATCGGATCATAAGCCGGTCTTAAGGTTTGCCGTCGGCTTTACTCATTATGCTTACAACTTCGTTGGTATTTCGTACAACATTTTAACATTATTGGATTGTTTGCGGAATATTGTCAGACTGTTTTCCCTTTTCATGTTGTTCTCCCCAGGTCTCCGTTACCTCTGTCACCCCACTCTCCCTCTAACTCCCAACAACATTCAACTATCTTTCATTTCTTGTTTTTGCATGAACGCTACATTAGCGTCACATTCGTTGCATTCAATCAGCATTAGATATGAACATATTGGGCTGACATAAGAAGAAAAAGATATATTTCTTCTCTTAGGAAAGTCTTTTTTTATATGCATAGTAATTTGAAATGAGTTTGATTCCATTTCCCCGCGAATGTATCAATTTTTATGATTTCAATTTCATCATCATTTTTAAAAGATTTCCACATTATTTGCGTTTGCATGAGTGAGAAATAGCAGTATCTGGCTGTTTTTCCTCAACCCTCTCTCTCTCGCGCGAACTATATAATCTCCCTATACTGAGCTATCGTTGTTTCTTGTTATACAGTTGTGCCCCAAAGAATATGAACCCCAACCCAAAACGCACACAAAGTATTCGTGCTTTTTTACAAGTTCCGGAATTTTTACAGTAAAACATTACATAATTATGACACTACTTGTCACTACTTAATGGCCGGTGAAGTGTTGATAGTCTAAAAATAAAACAACAACATTGGCGAAAGACCCTGTGCAAACGTATGTGAGCCACATGCTAAAATACACACCAAATATGTGGTGACATCCGCTAGATCAAAAGTAAATGCAGCCAAAACTCTGTATTTTAGGCATACTGATTACTAAATGAGTTACCAGAATATGGCACCAATATCTGCATCAGATGGTAATAGAATTTCCATGGCAAATAATAGACATACTGCATATACCGTTCTACCTGAAAGACCTTTATCTCCGGCCCTTTGATGACATTCAACTGACTTGTCGGAAAATCATACTTTATCTGAATTGAGTTAGCATCTTAAACTGTATTAGTCTCCTTATTAATTACCCTTTCCTTTATAAAGCATTATAAATATTAGCCACACGTGTATCCTGCGCATATAGGGCCCGTCAATAGAACTTAGGCATGCGTTGGCTATTAACACAAATGTGCATGGCCGAGCTTAAAGCCTGCGTCACACCTTTGCGTCTTTAACCTGCGTCGGCCCAGCATTTTTGGAAATTAAAAACGCTCCTTTGACGCACAAAGACGCAGGTCATGCGGTGTACTGACGCTCGTCGAACACTCGTTGAGCGCAAGCCGAACGTCCGTCCACCGTCTGATCTGCGTATGCTGTCCGTCAAGGGAGCGTTTTAAATTTCCAAAAACGCTAGGCCGACGCAGGCTAAAAACGCAAAGGTGTGACACAGGCTTTAAAGAGAAGCTGGAGTGGGAGATCAGTAGCAGTAAGACTGGAACGTTGAATGGTTTGCAGGTGACGAATTAAGAAGTGCAGTAGAACAAATCAATAGCAATCAATCTACAGTGGCTTCGTGATATCACTGTGAAGATCTCCCTTACGAGTGAGATCAATCAATTCTTAGTGATGTAGATCCCGTTTAACGACTTCTGCTTAAATACTTACTCGGAAAAGAAAGATAACCAGGTCATTATTGCAAAATTAATAAAGTTAGTACCGAGATTCTGTTTTATTAATGAATCTCAACCTCTTTCACCATATAATAACCCTGTACGTAATAATGTCAATTATCATTCAACTTCATATTATTCATCAGGTTATATTTCTCTTCCAAGAACATATAGACACTTTTGTTTATTCTCTGTCAACTATTTTTACAAAGTGGCCATTTTTCGGCATTTAATGATAATAAAATATATGTAATAGTTAGATCACGTTTTAAGGCTTCATCTATAACCAACGTCTGACTAGCATTGACCAAATTTATGAGACGGTTCGTGAACGCAGAAAAACGGAGGAAAACGCTTAGCTGACGCCGACGTGTGTTTGTATGTAACTACGTCGACCACCGGCCGAACAGTTTATTGTCGGTCAAGCACTTTCCTTCTAGCTTTGTATTCATGGAGCGTCTTTGAAATTGCATGAATATTGGGCAGACGCTAAATATAAACATAAAGGTGTGGCGAGTCCTTTTATAGCATTAAAAAGAGCAACGGATTTGTTATATTTTATATAGAATAATGAAATACATTTAACGCTGTTTTAAAGGGTCCGATTGTTCCTAAACCGAGATATTGTTTTGAATGAATGGTTATGACAAGTATTTTGTTTATATCAGTTTAAATGGAATGTTCGATGCGACCTATTTAGCACAGCCCTCAAGGGTTACTTCGCCAGTCCATATTTCATTTACATCCAGTCTTTTCTTTGATGTACACAAATTGAGGTTTGAATCTCGTCCACAAACTCCAAAGAGACAGTCTGAAATAGTTTCTGTATTTTCATGTGATGGGGAAATCAAGACAACAAGGACATGGCAGTGTTTTGGAAAGTGAAGGGGTTGTCTGCTGCAATTTGTGCAAATAATGCTTGCACGCATTTAATGATGAATGTTGTGATATTGAGGACCTGACAAGCAAAATTAGATAAATTGCATCATATAAGAATACACGGACATGGTACAATGATAAATGAATTATAACAAGTGTATCACATGTGTTTAAAAATTGCAAAAAGTATGACTGACTGAATCGCTCATTCATTAGCACGTTTGATGAGGCCAGTTTTTCCCCTACGGTGTAACACAAGCCGGCTCCGATTTCAATAGTAATGCATAAAAACGCTGAAATTATGTATACAAAGTTTGCATTCCTTTTTTTAATGCAAAAAATTATGATTTTGAGGAAATTAGGTTACGATTTTTTAAATATTAAACTGCAGTGTTACTATGTACATTGTCAAAATATCTTGATAAAATTTTGAGCTTTTACAAACAACTAAATAAAGGAAATGCAATGGTGAATCATGGATATCGGCAGAAACGAAAAAGCAAATCGTAAGTACCATTTTACATTCCACCACTTACTGGTAGTTGGAAATGCACCATTAAGATAAACAGGCATTATAATATTTCTAGTCCAGACGATCAAAAGCTTCCACAGAAGGCAGACGACAAACCTCAAATAGCCGCATTTATGAAATAAATTGAGATAAATATGCTCAAAATATGTTACTATCAAGAGACCATATATGCGTCGGCGTATAGCATCCCGTTCGGCATTCACTCGGAGAGGGGATTCTTTCTCCCTTTCTCTCCGAGGTTCAGCGGAACGATATTGGTTTGCCTCCCGGGGACAGCGACTAATATGCGCTTAAGTGGAATTTGAATTAACAGAAGCCGATAACGTCGCAATTTATCCGATCAGATAAAGAGAAATTGCTATCATACCCGTTCACTGTAATTGGGGAAGAATAAGTGCTCCAGAACGCACCCAACCACTGCAAAGTTTAATGAAATGTGTCGTCCGTAGCCTGATATGAGCAAAATTGCAGTGTTATAGTTAGGATTTGGCTCCAAAGATCCCTGGAAGATCTGAAAGGAGGCAGAATTCTTCTGGATATTCTGTTTATAAGTTATAGAAGTCACCATGCTGGGTGGATATTCTACCGTTGATTAAGGACTAATCTTTAAGATAATGGCATTATAGTCAACATGGATGATCAAATTATCCAAAAACATACAGACAAAATTTGTATGCACAAGCATTTATTGACAGATGATTTGATTTGATTTTATTTTATTCGTCAAATATAACATATACGATACCATGACAAGGATAACCCATGAAAGCCGAAAGGCTTATTTCCAATGGGGTCCTTAATATAAGTACAAGGTACATCATAAAACAAATCGCATACCTCCACGATTTTATTTCTATTATTTACTTACCATGAGTTTTTTAGATTAAATTTCGACTTTTGAAATTTAGGAAATGCATAATAAAGACCGAGCGTAAACTGTTTGTGAGCAAACGCATTTTTTGCTGTCATCAGGCGGTATTGGCTGTGGTTCAGACACATTAAACAATGCGCGCTAGACTATTATTAGACTGTTGCATCAAGGAGAAAAATATACCAGGGTGACAACAGACAAATATGATCATTTCTGACGTTCAACCTCAACAAACATGACCTGTTTTTCTTACTAAACACCATGGTAACCTATAAAAGCTGTCCAGTTTAATCAAAGACAAAGCATTTTGCTGATCTTTCAATTTGCTTTACATGTTTACCCTTGTTCAAACCAACTGAGAGATTTAGACGGAGCGAGACAAGGTGAAGGAAAGAAAATCGAAGTACGTTCTCTGGTTTCAAGTGTTTATAGGCTAACCATATATAGAATGAAATAGGAGGTACACAGAAATTGGACAAAATAAACAACTTCTCATTCAGGCATATATGGTTTTACCAGTCAAAAATAAATTAATTTCCCTTTATTCTGCAAAGGAATGTACAAAGGTGTCGCATATGTTTGCTAAATAACATGAAAGGCACTCCATTTTGCCTGCCAGGGCTAATGTGACGGCTTGAATAAAGAAATGTTTCGGTTTCCAAATTCTATGTCACCCTATGTCACAGTGCCACATAGCACATGGTAAATACCATATGTCTCTATAAGAAGGTCTGTGAATACTGGGACACGCAGGATCCTATATTCATATAATTCAAATAGAAAAAGTAAAAACTATATTGGCTTCATCAATCAAAGATTAATTTCCATGAACGATTATTTGGCCAATTATGGCTGATAAGTTCGAAGAAAGTGTAGTCTAGTGACGCTTTTTTTATGGATTGGGCATAAGAGTTTCTCACATAATGATGTATTGGAAATGGCAAAAGCTAACATCATGTATAACGGTATGTCCTATAAACACAGAGTTTGCGTAACAACAAACTTTTATATGTCACATTTGAAGTATGCACAGTCGTAAATCGCGTTGTTATACCCGGCTCTGATTTAAATAGAAATACATTCCATAATTTTTCCGATATAAATTCCGATATAAGATTAATATACGAAAGATCTTTTGATAGATTAATTTCCGATGTAATTACATTTCTTCTTCAGCCTAAGATATACAACAGAGTTACCATACAGTAAATAACTATTATATAAACATGAAAAAAAAAACACTGAAATGAAATGAAATATCAACTTTGAAAGGGTTATAAAAGCATATCAAGGCCAAATACAGTTACCGTATGTTTTACTGATTTTGCATTATTTATTTAATATTCTAAATGATATTCGAAACTACTTGATTATTTAAAAGTACATGTAAATATTTAAGCATTTTATCACTTGTCCTTTAATTGGAAAAGAAAGGGTGTATATCGTGGGTTGCATTTCGTGTGGATCATCCTGTATTAGCTGGAAAGCTCTTAGGGTGTGTTGTTCAAAAGTTGCAATTGGTCGCAAGTTGCAGTTGGTCGGTACGCGCCAATCAAAATCCTTGTTTCATGCGCGTCTTGTTAAATGCGCACACCACTCGCGAATGAAAATGCGCGTTACAATTTGCAAAGTTGCAGTTGATTTGCAGTTGATTTTGAGCAACACCCCATTAGTTTATCATCTAGGGCATCGTCTATTAACCCCCTTTCTACAAACCATCTCCTTCCCGCAAGGTCCCACGAAGACAAACTCATCATCCACGCCAGGCTTGCTCCTTGAATAACAGTGGATAACCATGAATATTCCAGTAATGGCGACGAGGTTTAATTCATCATTTCTCACTTACAGATCGCGACCTAAGTGCATGCTAAGAAGCGTATTCCATGGGTTTATTCTGTGCATGAATAGGGTTAAAACTGAGTGGGTTGCCATGGGAACGGCATGTATCCAACCTTCTACTGCAACCAATGTGGCGCCCCGCCAACCCTCCTCATGCTTCATCAAGAATCGAGGGAGTAATTTTGTCGTTTTGAGACTATTTGCCCGTGGAATCTGTCCATATTTGTTTTAGTAATGAAATTAAAGAAGAAGTGTGAGAAGGGCAATACGCCACACTTGTCTTGATCATATTGAGTGACAATCTTGCGGTTATCATAGATAAGGGATTGTATTGCTATTATCTTATTATGATAACGTAGCTGTTGTTTTTGAATCATGAACAAGAACAATGTAAATGATATATGATTAACAAAAAGTTACTATTACTGCTTCCAATACAACTGCTACTACTACTTCAAATACTAATACCCATATTTTTGCTCTTTAGCAAGTACTACGGAATTGATTGTGATAATCGAACAAATGGTGACATGTACAATAAAAAAAAATAAAACATCCTTATTCTTTTTCAATTCCGATGGTTTAAATACGTTGGAAGTCTAGATACACACGACACAAACGCACAAAAAACACGCTCACGCACATACACATACACACACACATACACATACCTACGTACAATGATCTACCTTATTAATGAATTTATTTTTGAAGTACGGTATATAGTGATTACAAAGTCCGCGTGTCAAAATATTTGTGGTTGTTTTATACGTATTATTGGTTTGCAAAGATAGAAGAGGGCTCATCGCACGGAAATGCTGAAAAATATCATGGCGACTTCCCTTTCATGAAACACCCGAAGAGGGTCTGCACATCGCAATAAAGAGAGCTAAATCACTCACCTTCAGGGGGTTTATCACACTGTCTATATAATCATCTATCAAGTCGGAGTTTTATCAGCCACTAGTTTTCTCTTTTATATCTTTGTTTTTCATTTTGCCTGCTTTCAACATGATAATGTCTAAAAGGATTTCATCCTATGATCAGATAGCTTCCCCCTTTTTCAACTCTTCTCTCCTCAGCCTTTTGTGTCATGATTTTACATTTCTTCTGTACAACACACTTTTTTTTAGAACATATATAATATCTGCAATTCTAAGCATTACTGTTAATACCTCTGGTAATTAGGGAATTTCTTAAATTACTGTACTGTTTCTGCGAGACTAAATATCGGACCTTCAATACTTCCAGCCTTGTCTCCTCTCTCTTTTCCCCCTTCTTTCTCTTTTCTCTAATTGTTTCTCTTTTTATGATTCTTGCATTTCCCTTATTATCCCTCCAGTTATTTGTTCGTATACTGGATCATTTCTCCTTTTGCTAATCTACGGAATTTCAATCTTCTCCACCCCTCGATCTCCCCCTCTTTTTTCTTCCTTTTCTCCCTCCCCCCTCTCCCTCCCCCCTCTCCCTCTCTCTCCCTATCTCTCTCTCTCTCTCTCTCTCTCTCTCTCTCTCTCTCTCCCCCTCCCCCTCTTTCTCATCCACACTCCTCCCTCCTCTTCGTTCCATCAGTGAGTGGAATATAGGTTATGTCTCTCGTGTCTCATATAAACAAGGTAAATACGCCTGTACTTATGTGAATGCATGCCCATGACCCGGTTCATAGTAGTATATAGTACAGAGCCATGCATCGTGAATGTGTGTCAGGAATACAATCTCACATCCATGGGGAAACATGGAAAAAATCTGATTTAATGCGTTATCTACATTTTATACAGACATGTACTCTAAAGAAGAGAAGAGTGAGAGGAATGAGAAAAATATTACCTAATATTGTGGAAAAATGGAGCATGTATGTCAGTTCAGTAATATGTTGCACCGTATTGGGTAAAATTTCGAACAACATTGGGTAAAATTTGTGATTTTTACATTCTCACCCGATATTATATTTTCCTCTTTTTTTATACAATATTGAGAAAACTTTTACTAATTCTCCTTTAGAGCCGATAATTTTTACGTAATAATACATCCCGAAGTATAAGTATCTGAAGTTTTTACTCAACAATTGCAAACACATCTAGTATCCTTCACAAAAATATACGTACATTTATATGAACAAAATATACCGTACAATTTTACACAATTCGAATGGAATATGAACTTCTTATTTCAAATAATGGTCATTAATTATGTGATAAAGTCTATGAAATATTGTGCACTACCACACCACAATACTGTTATAAGAACGACTTGATAAAAATATAGATTGGATAGAAAATAGCCAAATTAACCGCCATATTGAACGTAGTCATTCATGTTATGCTCATTCCACAAGCAACCATTTTGACACCAGATTACTTTCACAGTGCACAAAACAGAAAATCTTTGTTGTAAATCGTGTCAAGCCAAATAAAGCATTTATATTTCACTTAAACAGCAGTCAGTAACTTATACCTGGGTGTAATGGAATATCCTAGGAGCGTTGAGGTACAAACCTCAAATGGAACTATTCGATAAATCGTTACTCGTTTATTCACCACAAAACCACAGATATCTCGTGCGAAAGACAAGAAATAAAGGATGCAACTTTGCGTACATGCCCTTTAATANCATCATCACCACCACCATCACCATAATCATAATCATCATCATCACCACCATCATCATCCATCATCACCACCATCCTTGAAAACATATCTCTTAAATGATGATTATCATTTCCTCAATGCAGAGTCTTTCCGGACACGTGATGAAATTCGAGCAGTAATGCCCTGGTCACATAGGACCCCGGAAGCAACACGATTCACCCCGACTCTTTGTTAATTCACAGTTAACTGCCTCAGAGCAACGAGTCGGGGTGAATTGTGTTGCTTCCGGGATTATATGTGACCGGGGCTTTAGCTGAATGTTCATGAACATAAAAGCACCTAACATCGTAATGGTAATTCATGGGATGGCTTCATTAAGTATTCTTAGTCATCAATCAGTGTGTCTCGAACATCATTAATTTATGTCTCTCTAACATCATACAGAATCGTATTTGAAAGTTTGGCCTAAATCCATACCACATTTTAAAGACCACTTCTCCGGATCATGAGAGATGTTATGAGAAGATTGAATAAATCCCTTCTTCGTGTTTTGAATATTTCAAAAGCACTCACAATATAATATTGATTGAAGGTTTCACTCGTGGAAGAATGATGAGAAGAAGGCTTCACGGTACAACGAGTTATCTTCCTTGGAAATGTGAGTGGTCCTGAAAAGGACCTACTCACTCTCGACGTTTCGATGAGCATGTTCTCATTGTATTCAAGAGAATCACAATATACATAACTTCATCCTAAAGAAGTTTTAATCAATAATTATATAATTGATAGTTCCAAAATATGTTTATATTTGCGTTAGCAATTCTTTTGAAAAAAAAAACAACCACCTTTTAAAGAAATAAATTTTAATTCCTTCATATTAGGCGTATATATGTGAATAAAGACCGGCGCCAATAGGGGATAGAATTTAACATCAAGCGATCGAGAAGCAAATAGCGATCTATTGCACCGACAAATTGCTTTATCACGTAACATCCCCGAAGGGTGGCGAGATCGATAAGATGTATAGAGCGATTTGCACTTGCTTGTGGCATCCTAATTGTTGATTCGATTTGCTTTCGGTTAATACGTTAACGTGAATTTATTTAATTCCTTAAATATGGCGTTTGTAGCTCACAATAAGTCTTGTATACTTCTAACCATTTCCCTTGCTATAGTAAAAATATTTTGCCGTCACAGAGTGTCTCTAGAAAAAAGAGGTCTAAAAGCAAAGCTGTATACTATCACATCTGGGGTCTGTAACATAAAGGGACATGATTAATTTTGCAATTCATGTGGTGTACATTTTGCCATAGACTTACGATAATATTTATCGTAAGTTTGATTTCATATTTTATGTTACAGGCCCCTGGATTTTTAATTCAAATGTATTCTGATGTTGGATCAAAGAAGAACAAACTGTGTTATTCTAACCACGCACTAAATTGTTACTTGAAAGACGTATATGTGTAAAATCCGTTCTCCAAAATCAAGCCACATTAACCACTGGCGGGCGAAAGAAGACATTATAAACCCTATGCATGAAAATCGTCTTGAATCAGGTCGGGGTAAAAAACAAGACGAGAGCTCCTTCCTTCGGCGGAGTAAAATCCAAGAAAAAAGAGCATTAAATCCCATGAGATGGGGGTAAAATACTCTTAAAGCTCCGATTATATTGATGTATGTGATTACAAGAATAGAATAGCCGAAGCCTACCTTGCTTCATTCGCCAATGCATTTATGAGAGCACTACATCCCATACTCAATGCAAACCTCTCCGAACGAAATCTATACCTATTCTTTGCTGGGTAAAATAATTATAGAAAGTGCACGAGTCTCATGACGGTATTCAATCTTTTTGACTTTTTGTTGTCCTCTCCGAGTTCATGAACGAATCGGTACACATTTAACACTGTCATTTTATATACCCTCCCTCACTCTGTTTTAGGCTTGTTTGGTCTCTTATCTTTCACATGATCATTATTTTGTTCGACCTGATCACCAACCTACATTTTTTCCCTCTTTTCTCTTTCCTTTCGCTCCGGATAATTTGAATCTGCGATTTTTATCGTGTTCAATTATCTTCTTTAATTGCCCAGGCCGTATTATCTGTCCTTTGCTGTCCTTTATTATTGTATTATAAATCACGCGATTTACATTTGATCGGATTTATCGTCTCTTACAGAGAGCATATCTACTGTATAAACCTTAGTATTGTCTAATATAAAGCACGTTGATTCTACATTTGATCAAAATATATCGCCAGAAAAACCTTACACCAGATTTCCTTGCTACCACCATGTCTCTTTTTATTCGTACCGATTTAAGGTAAATATCAATGTATTTAATAGTTATAATTTTCAGCTTTTTAAAATTTATTATTTTTCCTTGAATTTGAATTGAATTGAATTTATTTATTTCCTTTTTTGGGGGATATTTATTTGGCTTCACTTTTCTCCTCATTATTTACACCTTTTAACAGACTTCTTCTACCCCTTATTTTCTATAATTATATTCACTATTGGATTTGTTATATTACGATTCAACTTTGTAGGAATATATTATTGGATCAGCATGTTTGAGGAAATTTTGTAACGTATTGGCAAAATACTATATAAACCTCCCGCCAAGGGACACTGAACGCTATAGACCAAGGATCTGCTCGACCCTATCGAAAGATTTTATATCATATACGTCGGTCAATAACAGCTGGTAGCACAGCTCAGTCAGTATACTCTACAAATTTCAATCGAAGCGATCCTTTATGGCGCGGATTCGATCCTCACAACTGACGTGGTGAATATGCTTCCAGTGTTGCATTACTTTGCACCCTTTAATGTGCAGAGTTGAACTCTTTTTCTTAGTGTGTTTGTTTGTTTGTTTGTTTGTTTTATTTCCGTCATAAAAGATAACACAACAAATACAAAATAAAAAGGAAAATATATACACAACATACAAAAGAAAGTAAAGATTATATATACATAATAAGATAATAACTTACAAGAATTTACTCGATTAAAATAAAATAACATGGCAAGCANTGTTTGAGGAAATTTTGTAACGTATTGGCAATTCAATTTCAATTAAATTCAATTCATTTATTTTCACTTCATCAGAAATAATACAAAGTATAATGAACATTTACAAAAAAAGTTGAATAAAACTCTGTATAACAAAAATATAATGAACATAACATTGACATATATTGTACAAAGCAGTTAACATACAAAGTGAAAAGTAACATACAAAGTAAAAAGTAACATACAAAGTAAAAAGTAACATACAAAGTAAAAAGTAACATACAAAGTAAAAAAGTAAACAAAAAAGGGACAATGAACGCTATAGACTAAGGATCTGCTCGACCCTATATCGAAAGATTTTATATCATATACGTCGGTCAATAACAGCTGGTAGCACAGCTCAGTCAGTAACTAATCAAACTTTAAACGAAGTGATCCTTTACGGCGTGGATTCGATCCCCGCATCTGCCGTGGTAAAGGCGCTCCCAGTGTAGAATTACTTGGCACCCTTAAATGTGCAAAGTTGAACTCTTTTTCTTGGTGTGCATACCGTAGATATAAATGCATCTTGGATATGGTTCTCCTCCTTCCTGTTACGTTTTAAATTTCACTGCGTCTCATTTCAAGGTTTGTACCATTTCGGCTTCAGTTACCAATCTTCACCATTAATGATCTACAGTAGATATGAATGTATCATCCTTGTTAACTATGTTCTGAAGATTCTGTAAAAAGATATTGTGTGAATGGGGATAAAAATTCAGAGACCATTGTTTCCTTTTTTGTTGGCTTGTCAGCTTCTCAGGTAATGCAAACTATGTCATGTACCGGCTTTTTTTTCTTCTTCTTCTTTTTTATTTGCTTGACAACCCCGGGGCGCAAAATTTTGGAGTTGGTTGAGCTCCCAGGTCTTCAGGTTTTTGGGTGTATGCATACCTTGTCAATGAAATTTTACTATTGTTAAATCTTCTTTGGATCAACTTTTCACGCTTATGTGCTGTATATCCAACTGATTATAATAATTTTTTTTAATTCCATCATCCCATGTTGTGTCTGTTATGTTCATACATGTTCATAACTCTCTCTTTTTTAAAAAATATTTTATTCTGTATCATCCTATAGTAAATCAACCTGTACGTTTTTACTTTTTTTCGTCGGTTTCTTTACTATTAATGACTTTTGACGTTCTTCTCCATCTATTCCGGGGGAATATTTCTCTTTTATTGTTGAACATGTACTCGTTTCATTTGTTCCCCTCTTTTCCATATTTCCCATTTCATTTTCCTTATTTCCGTTTTCCTGACATTTCCATCGTCTTTCATAACGCCAATTTAAATGCCCCCTATTTTATTTTCTTTCACGNCGGCTGGACAGCCCAATATCAGCTGCACTGCAAACAAGTGCAGCTGGTCTTCCTTGGGGACCAGAAACAGACAAATGAGAAAGAAGAACTAATAGTAGATGTGTATACCGTAGATATAAATACATTTGGGCGTGCTTCTCCGCATTCCTCTTCTCCTAACGTTTCAACTTTCATTGCGAGTCCTTTTAATGTTTGCAACCTTTCGGCTTCGGTTACAAATCTTCACTATTGAAGATCTACAGTAGATATGAATGTATTATCATTATCATTACCACGACACGTCTTTGCGAACTATGTTCTGATGCTTCTGTAAAACATATTGTTGGATCGGGGCGAAAAAAAATTGAGCTGAAAACATTTGTTTGTTTCTTTTTTTTTGTTGGCTTGTTTCTCAGGGGATGCCAACTTTGCTGAGAGGAATATCACGTGTCGCTTTTTTCTTTTTTCCTTATTCTTCTTTTATATTTGCTTGACAAACCTGGGGCGCAAAATTTTACATTTTGGAGTTGGCTGAGCTCTGATAATCTCAAGTTTTGGGTGTATGCTTGCCTTATTAATGAAATTTTACAAATATTCAAATATTTAGATCTCCTTTCGGTCAACTTTTCTAGCTTATGCACTGTATATTCAGCTGCTTATTTTTTGATAAATTTTTCTCGTTTTCATCATTGCGTTTGTTATTCATATAACTGGCAATTACTGTTTATATATTTAAAAATGTTCTGTATCATCCTATAGTAAATGTATCTGAACATTTTCATTTTTCTTCTCGTTTTTTTTTCTAACGTTTTTTCCCACCTACCTATTCCTTGGGGAATATACCCCTCTTATTGTCGGAAATGTACTTCTTTCGTTTCTTCCCACTTTTTCATATTCCCCATTTCATTTTCCTTATTTCCGTTTTCCTGACATTTCCGTCGTCTTTCATAACGCCAATTTAAATGCCCCCTATTTTATTTTCTTTCACGCTTCCCCTTTTCATCCTCTTCACCTTTCCTTTATCGTAAAGTGGCAGAAAGAACTCTTTTATGTGATATCAGATGTCTAAATTTGGGAAATGAAGCCCTTCTTGGCACGTGACCCGCTCGTAACTTCACCAAAGAGTTATGATGTGAAAGCAAAGGGCTGGTGTAGGAAGAGATTGTGTCCGACCGTGGAATATGTCCGGTTAAATCACAAGATTGTGCAAATATTCTATAATGAAATTATTGATTAATAATATTCAGATTTCCCATATTGGTGAGTGAATTATAAATTCAATCTATCTTATGAGAGCCGGGTTATGTTTTTTTTTCGACTTGTGGAGAATGGAATTGTTCTTGAGCTTATCGACACATCGAAAGAGGATTATTCAGTTATAAAGAAGCAAATTTTTAACACGTAGCCTCTGAAGGTAACTTCTCCCTTATATGAGTTATTTGCGATTGTTTATCTTTTTTTGCGTGTGCTTTGTGACTTATACAGCCGGACGTATTTTACTGCCAGACACAATCCCCTGTGAAACCGGTACCCCATGTCGTAAAGAGGTAGTTTCTGTGACCGATGCACTCTAAACCTGCCCACAACCTTTTCGTTGAAATTCAATGTTGAGAAGCATATGGCAAGCTAAACACTTGAAGAAGGAAAGCGAGCCATGTACTTCTAAGCATGTCTCGAAATGTCTTAGTTTGACTTGTGCTGCCGAGTATTTATTGACCTTGTCTTTCTTCGCTTCATCTGATACCTTTACAATACAACAGGAAACTGGGAGGAGGAGAGTGGGGAAGAGAGAGTGAGAGTTAGACATACAGACGGACAGACATACAGACACACAGACAGAGAGATATACATAAATGTATGCAAAAGAAATAGAAAACAGTACAATGAAGGAGAGAGATATGAAAAGAGACAGAGAGACAAACAAAAATATACAGACATTTGTCAGGGAGAAAGAGGCAAAATACAAACAGAGAGAGAGAGAGAGAGAGAGAGAGAGTGACAGTGAGACAGACAGAGAGAGAGGGAGAGAGAGAGAGAGAGAGGGAGGGGGGTAATTTGGAATAAACAGACAGATGGGCAAAAGTATTGCTATATAGAGACATAATTTAACAAAACGAACGTATATTAAAGGCGGGGCGACATGACGTTCAGGGCGTGGCTAACTGGCCGCTGCCATTTTAATTTGAAGATTGGCGAACAGAAAAATCATGGCATTTTTAACCTGGAATAGTGAGCGAGCAATTTATATTTCGCTAGCTCACGTCTCGACAATTGCATACGTATGCGTTTCGTACATTTTTAGAAAAATCGAAGTTTAAAACGGGAGGAATCAAAATTACATGCAATGATCATGGATCGGAAATTCGTACGAATTTCCCGAGTGTCTGAGCTTGGCAAGGTGCGTAAGCAAGGAAATGTTCAAATGTCGTTGTTGCCAATACACAACACGTCGTCCGTGCGCGCTCGCAACCGGACGTCCTGTCGATCATGACGGACTGACTTTAAGGGAAAAGCAAAGAGGGACGGGGAAATGAAGCAAAATCGACATCAAAGAGAGGTATAGGAGAAAGATGATTTGAGATTATTTGGATAAGAATTAAATGAAGGAATAAAAGAAGAAGAGAAGAAGAAGAAGAAGAAGAAGAAGAAGAAGAAGAAGAAGAAGAAGAAGAAGATGGAGGAGGATGAGGAGGAGGAGGAGGAGGAAAAGAATATGAAGAGAAATTGTTGGGAAAATGAAATAATTAGAGATATACAGGGTGTCTCAATAAAAACGTAACACTTTTGAAATGGTTGGCAAATTGAGCATATATGGTTTTATGAAGAAATGTTGATATGTATAGAAAGCTGAAGGATTGAACTTTCTTATGATATGAAAAATGGGAAAAAAGAATCATGCTTCGATGAACAGTGTTCACTTAAGTTAGATGTATGAAAATGTGCCTGCGCAGGATTTTCCTTCAAATTATGGAACGTAAGCTACTTGTAGCTTACAAAAAAAAATATCTTGGATGTTTAGGATCGATGAATCAACAGGGTATTTTGATTAGATTGAATACCATTCCTTTTGCTCTGTTATTTATCAATTCCGAAAAATCACTGCCCCCACATACACGCACACACTTCCACTCTCATCGTATTGTAAAAAAGTTCAATCTTTTTATGTAAAGTGTTCATGTTTTTTTTTTAATTTCCTTCTTATTTACAACTGCTTTGTTCATCTTAAAATGAAAGATCTGACAAAAATAATCGTCCCGATGGACATGTTATCCCTGCCCTTGATAGAGTTGCAATGTATCGTCATGGCAGGAATGGACGGTTCCGACGTGTATGGTGGGTGCAAGATGGGGCACCTTGCCATTACTGCAGAACACCTCATTCAGTGATCATATGAAGTTGAATGGCTTCCTCGTTCACCTGACATAATGCGTCTTGACTTCTTATTCGGGGATGGCTCAAGATTAAGGTCTACACCACACCTCCCGACACGAGATTGATGTCCTTAATTCGTCAGGACAGAGCAACAGTCATGTAAGGAGAGCTGACATGCAAGATCGTGTATCGAGAGAAAAGGTGGACGTCGATCATTAATGTGAAAGACTTAATTTTACTGGTACCCTTACGAAATTGATACTTTGAGAGCTGTGATATTCAGGCAAGAAAAAAATAACCATGTGGAATATGGACTGATTACTTTTGTCAGATCCTTATNTAATTCGTCAGGACAGAGCAACAGTCATGTAAGGAGAGCTGACATGCAAGATCGTGTATCGAGAGAAAAGGTGGACGTCGATCATTAATGTGAAAGACTTAATTTTACTGGTACCCTTACGAAATTGATACTTTGAGAGCTGTGATATTCAGGCAAGAAAAAAATAACCATGTGGAATATGGACTGATTACTTTTGTCAGATCCTTATTTAAAGGTGAACAAAGCAGTTATAAATAAGAAAAAATAAAAAGAAACATGAACATCTTTAAACATTAAAAAGATATTTTTGTTATACCCGGAACAACAAGATGGGAGTTGAAGTGTGTGTGCGTTTGTGTGTGTGGGTGGGGAATGGGCGGTGATATTTTTGGATTCATAAATATCAGAGAACAGGGAATGATATTCATGGTATTTAAAATACCCTGTTGTTTCATCGATCCTGAATATGTCATATCAACCTTATTGTAAGCTAAGCTACAAGTAGCTTACCTGTCAAGCTACAAGTAGCTTACCTGTCCAAAATTGAAAGGAAAAATCCTGCGCAGGCACATTTTCATACCTCTTACTTAAGTGAACACTGTTCATCGAAGCATGACTCTTTTTTTCCAATTTTTCATCTCATAAAAGAGGTTGATTCTTCAGCTTTCTATACATATCAACATTTCTTCATAAAACTATATATGCTCAATTTGCCAACCATTTCAAAAGTGTTACGTTTTTATTGAGACACACTGTAGATATGGAGCTTTATAAGAGAACACATGGAGGAGGATAAAGAAAAAGCATGAAATATATCATGGGAGGGAGGAAAGGAGAGAGGGAGAGAGAGAGAGAGAGCGGGAGAGAGAAGAGGGGGGGGGCATAGGATGTATGATGGAATTAGGGACAGCAAGGAATGGAGATGGAGGGGATGACAGAAAGATGGAAAGAGGGGAGGGAAAGTTCTGCTGAAGTAGAGCTGATGATTTACATCATAGCTTGTGCGTCCTCAGGAAAGTATGCGCTTTATTCATCAGGCCTTGCATGAATATGATTTATATCTTGATATGATACAGTTTATCCAATGTAACTCAATCCTATATCAATTTGTCCGTTCGGATGCACTTTGTGGTAGCCAGGTAATGGCATAGACGTATGGTTTGTTTGGCGGGGGGTTCCACGTTCATTTATCATTTAAAATGTTAGATTTAAATGAATAATACGGTAGACTACTAACAGGATAACTTTGACCAAGTACGTTTCCATCCAGGGGTTAGGGAGATTGAAAGGAAAAAGGGGACAAATGTATGTAAACACGTTATTATTATTTTTTATTTTGTTTTGTGTGTCAGCTGGCAGCCGGNAAAAATATAATTGATACAAAATAACATAGAATGCAATTTATAATAAGTACAATTAAAAATGGCGATAGAAATACAAAATTAAAAGAAACTAGTAGTACTACAAAGATTGCAAAACCCTCCTCATAGAAAATCAAACGTTGAAGATCATTGCATGAAAATAAATGGCTTATACAAAAAAACATATTCTTATATAATCGCTTAAATGATGATATGGATGAGATATTTTGAAGTTCGGTTGGGATTAAGTTCCATAATAATCCATAAATAGTTTCAAAATATTCGACACTATGAGACATTTTTAGTGATAGCTTAAATCAAGTATTCATTTCACGAAAATATCCAGTTGCAAAAACATTCCTGCTCTTGTAGACTATTTTTAAGTGAACGGGAAATCGGATGATCTGCTGTGCATTGAGAACCTTGTATTATTCGGTGGATTTTGGATAATGTGCATCGGTGCAAACATCTTTGGTTTACCACTTGCCAATGGAGAGTAGCAGCTAAAACCACAAACATACCCATTACCCAAACTGAGAGAGAATAAACTTTGATAAGAGTATAGTTTGATGAAAATGAGTTTGGGAGTAATGCGTTTGACATTCAGATGGACAGAGATATAGTTTGAGTGTGTGTGTTTGTGTGTGTGTGTGTGTGTTTATGTGTGTGTTTTGGAGAGTGTGCTTGTTTTTTGTGGGTGTTAGGGGGAAACACATATTTTAAGTTAGATATAGAGGTGGAGAGAGAAAATAAATACATGTGTGTGTGTGTGTGTGTGTGTGTGTGTGTGTGTGTGTGTGTCGGTGGGTTAAAGGAAAGAGCGATTTCGCGTGTGCGTGTGTGTGAGATTGAAAAAGAGAAAAAGAGAGAATTATTGTTGTGCGTATGTGTAGATGTGTGTGTGTGTGTGAGAGAGAGAGAGAGAGAGAATGAGAAGGGATATCCGTATAGGTACAGGCAATTTGTGTACATGTGTGTGTGAGAAAGTGGGAGGTAAGAGGTATAAAGAGATAGAATGTGTGTTTATGTGTGTAGGTATGAAACTGAAGAGCGGTAAAAACAAAAACAAAACAAAAACGGAAAAGGGTGCATGAAATACCCTCAGGCAGCAGTTAAAAACGCTACATCTACATGTATGCCGACTCTAGCAAGTGATGAGTATGAAGGAAAGCTCGTTTGAGTTGAGCCTAACGACGCCAACACTGATCGGCAAAGCTTACCCTCGGTGCTATCAAACAAAGATGTTAAACTCCAAAAAAACCATAAAGGTCATGGCATTAATGGGCCCTCCATCACTATGCCCTCAGATATCGGAATTTTGATAGCTAACGTACAGATTCTGTAAGATCGAGAGGCAGGGTAGGTCGCAGAGGGGAGCTACACATGCATAAATATGGCATTAACTTGATGCATGGTGTATTCCCAAATTGTATTCGTATTGAATAAGCTGGAATTAATAATTTCGCTGTTTGCAAGTAAAAGCGAGGGGAGAATTGATATTTTCTGATTATATTTTACCATTCTAATGAATTTTAAATGTATGATATCAGCAGCCGATATCATACATTCTAAGATCATTAAAATTCGTTCATTTTAATTACGGATACAAAAATGACCTTTTAGATTTGTCGCCGTAAAAATAATATATTTCTAATGAAACTTGTACGATGTATGGATACTCATTNTCTTCTCTCTTATATCCGTCATACAAATACTTTGCTGAGCAATCAGGCTTTGAATTGCCTACATGGTGATAAGGATTTTTTTCTAAGAATGTATGCAACTTAGTGTGTGCTTTGTATCCATTAGTATAATCCGCGAGTAAATTGCGATTTTGTGATACTTTTTTTTATTAGCGTCACGAGTCCTTTCAATTTATTTTTGCGCCCCTTTTCAAGAGAATGACCCATTTTTCCTCTTTAGATTTCAATGTATATTTGGCACTTCCTAGCGATATGATACTGTAAATGTGACAACAGTGAGATACAAATTAGTAAAATAAAATATTACTAATTTTTAATTTTTAATTAATGCTCATTTTATTGCTTTGGGGAACTGGATGGCTATCGTATGGTGAATCATTTAAAAATTTCTATGTGGTATAGTCATGGCACATTCATTTTGTTAAATACTTTTACTTTGAAATTCTAAACCCTGCTTTATAATGTTTGAAACTAAAGCACACGTATAACGACGGTTGATCAGTAACTGAAAGACAATGAATATTCTCTCCTTCTATAGTTTATATTGTTCAGGCATGATGATTATTATCACTTCTGTTGTTATGATTGTTATCAATATTATCATTGTTGCTATTATTATCATTATTAATTATGTCATGAAGCTACACATATAGAGATGAGATGATGAATCATTTTCCACAAATGTACTATGTAATATTAAAAAAGTGAATTCGGTAACCCTAAAGTCTGAGGATTGTGCCGTTTACTCTTTTGAGGTATGGTTGGACCCATACCCTAACGGTAATCAGTATTACGTAAAGGAGAGCATTAATTAAGCGTCGAAGAAAACGCATCAATAAATAAAAGAATTGTCCCTGACTCTCTGTCATCATCTGACTTGTGTTGATATATGCGTGTTTTCGAAATTGGTAGACGGAGGCTTGTGGACGGTAGGAAACGAGTGCGCATCTGATTTGCGCAGTAAATGACGAGTGCGCATCTGACGTGCGCATCGTTTATTGCGCAAATCAGATGCGCACTCGTTTTCTAACGTCCATTAGTCCCCGTCACCATTTTCGAAAACCCGCTAAAGAGAAATAAGAAGGGAAACATCTCGAATACTTGCACGAGCGAGTCTGTTGATATGTTCCGCATGCAAAACAACACTGGTAAATCATTTGTCGCGTTTTCTTAGAAATAATCATTCGTTTCTATAGCTGGAGGCTGTGTATGCCATGAATGTGTTTATATTGACAGTGAAAGGGTCTTGAAGGATGAGTGGTATGCAATATGTTTTGCAATTGTTAAACAGTCTATGTCTCGTATCAAAGTGTGGCAATGTTATGTGAATAATGAATAACTTCGTGAGATATGCAACATGAAAAGAACAATATATACATATTGACAGAACAATTATATACATATACCCATTTCTCGAGCATGGGCACCCATTACAAGCATTATACCGCGCAAAAGTAAAAAAAAAAATATATATATATATATATATATATATTGCAGAGCATACTATGATGGAATACCCAGTGTGTTAATAAAGGACAATTCCACGTGTATAGTCTTCATCCGAAGTTTAACCATGAAATATATTGAAATATAAAATTTAGAAATCTTAGGTAGGTGAGCATTCCTCCAAATCGGTTAAGTTTCAAAACATGACATAACATAACATAAATAGTGGTTTTATTATGAAGAATGATTCAAACACACCTCTGATACAAATTCAATTACAGAATTATCAATTAAGTCTTACGCTGAAAGCATATTTATTACCACAAAAGTAAATGTATTGATAATCCTCTTTACACCCGAGTAAATGGGAAATGACATGAATTCAAACGAACCGAATATGAGAATGCAACCAAAGTTTTACAACCCGGCTCGCTTTCCATGTTTCACTGCAGAGCATATGTATTATGCGAGATTCATGAGTCTCACTTCCTGTACCGGAACAATGTGAAGGCCAACACACACCTTTGCGTTTTTAGCCTGCTTCGACCCAGCGTTTTTGACAAGTAAAATCGCTCCTTGACGCACAAAGGCGCAGGTCGTACGGTGGACTGACGCTCGGCGTAAGCTCCTTGAGCGCAAGCGTAACGTCTGTCCACCGTCTAATCCGCATATGCTGTGCGTCCAGGGAGCGTTTTTTATTTCCCAAAAGCTGGGCCGACGCAGGCAAAAACGCAAAGATGTGAGTCGGCCTTGATATTTTGAAGAAAAGCAGATCAGATTCAGCCTTCACCTTGCACGACACTATGTTGTATAGCGTATGTCAATAAATGCAAGAAGCCATGTAATCCCTTTGGCATTTCCGATATAGTTCAGGTTCAAGTTCAAGTTCATTTTCCACAAATCACAAATCATAGTATAATGCATGTAAGGAAACAAAACAAGACAATACAATGTAAGATAAAAAGATATGAAGCAATTTAAAGATATTTAGTATGAGTATGCATAGAAAAATATAAAAAAGGTATTTGGCATCATATACATGTATATGGCGCCGTTTGTTAAAGGGAACCTTCCACACAAACTAATAAATCATGGTGCAGTTTTGTACCTTTAGGGGAGAACAGCCACTGGTACAATAAAAGCACCCATTAGAGTCTCTACTCTAAGGGTGCATATCTTCATTCCATAGTGCATATCTTCACCCAAAAGGGTGTTGCTAGGGTTTACCAGCCATTGCACTCCTAATGCAGCCAATCTTGATGGAGGGAATTTGCTGAAATGTACTTTAAAGTTAAAATGTAGATAATAATGTTTTTTTTTAATCTTCAGATTGTCTTCGTTTAGAATTTCACTTTCGTTAAAGCCCAGGCACCGGAATTCTTTCAAAATCGGTAGTCGTGAGTGCTTTTCTGAGTTCATAGGGGTCTTTCAATATTCGTGAACGCTTGAACGTTGTTGCAGGTGTTTGGATCGCGATCGATTACGAACTTGTTAGCTAAGCGGGTTCCCTTCATGTTTCATGTTTCTCCCTACACGAATCGTCTTTCAATTCTC
The DNA here is from genome assembly GCA_036244855.1 of Temnopleurus reevesii. Lineage (NCBI taxonomy): Eukaryota > Metazoa > Echinodermata > Echinoidea > Temnopleuroida > Temnopleuridae > Temnopleurus > Temnopleurus reevesii. The sequence continues at coordinate 58,044 of BQKZ01001844.1, read as the reverse complement.
AGAAATGCTGAGTAGATATTTGTGATAAACGCAAAGTTGTGATTGAGTTCTATGTTTGCTGATGGATTATACAAGTCACTAAATATTCCTGTTGATCTTTCGTGCCATAAATTTCCTTAGATCGTTTTCGCTCTCTTTCTCTCTCTCTCTCTCTTTTGTGGAGGAGGGATGACGTCGTTTAATGATATATCATACCTAAACTTTACTGGAAACAAAGAAATAGTTGAAATTATTCCTTTAATTTGATAATCGAATATTGTGGATTATAGAATACCAATTGTTTTGCGGTCTTGACAATTTGATGCAAAATATAAAACTAAATGTATTGTAGTATCACAGGAGCAATGAACCTAGTTAATAATATGTTTATATGTTTCTATCAGATTTGCTTAAACGAAATTGAAAAAATTAGAATGATTGACTATTGTTGGTTAAAATAGAACATGCATGTTTTTTTTTTTTGGGGGGGGGGGGATTTCTTGCGTAATATTGTGCTTTTTTTAACACATTAATGCGCAAATGCCCCAGTCACATAGATGCCCCGAGTCAACAAGACTCGACACGACTCTTCGTCTAAGATTCAACTGGATAAACAACGACAAAGAATCGTGTTGAGTCGTGTTGAATCGGGGCTCTATGACTGACTAGGTCTTTACCAAACCAACATACAAATTCCCCGTTTACCCAATATTGAATAAACTCTTTTAAGATTGGATCCTTCTTTATGATTTATTAAGTATTTAATGATTATGAAATGATATGACGGAGGCCCATCAAAGAAATTCGTATCCCGATAAGAATTTGTCAAAAGAAATGTTGATCGAAAACTTTCCACGTTTACAAACAGCACGCCACAGACAATCAACAAATGTATGATGTTTAGCTAGAAGCAATCCTCATGTGGCGTGAGATGGTTTAAACACACTCCAATAGTCAAAACATATTTGTTGCTCGTGGATACATAAAGGTAGAACGATTTGCAGGTATTTTCATCTCCCTGATCTGACCAAGACTTTAAACAATATGTACGGAGGCATATCAGATAACAGGTGGATAATAGGTCCACCTTGGTCTGTGCGTTACCATGGCGTTCTGCTAACATTTCAAAATGTCAAGATATTAAGCCATGATATTATGTTGTGGTGAGTCCTTAATATCTAACAAGACAATTTTTCCTTTTTTATTAGAATATATTTCAACAGGATAAAAACAAGATCAGCAAAAGCTGTTTTAAACCAAGGTCCTGATCAAGGCAACAATAAAAATATAATTGATACAAAATAACATAGAATGCAATTTATAATAAGTACAATTAAAAATGGCGATAGAAATACAAAATTAAAAGAAACTAGTAGTACTACAAAGATTGCAAAACCCTCCTCATAGAAAATCAAACGTTGAAGATCATTGCATGAAAATAAATGGCTTATACAAAAAAACATATTCTTATATAATCGCTTAAATGATGATATGGATGAGATATTTTGAAGTTCGGTTGGGATTAAGTTCCATAATAATCCATAAATAGTTTCAAAATATTCGACACTATGAGACATTTTTAGTGATAGCTTAAATCAAGTATTCATTTCACGATAATATCCAGTTGCAAAAACATTCCTGCTCTTGTAGACTATTTTTAAGTGAACGGGAAATCGGATGATCTGCTGTGCATTGAGAACCTTGTATTATTCGGTGGATTTTGGATAATGTGCATCGGTGCAAACATCTTTGGTTTACCACTTGCCAATGGAGAGTAGCAGCTAAAACCACAAACATACCCATTACCCAAACTGAGAGAGAATAAACTTTGATAAGAGTATAGTTTGATGAAAATGAGTTTGGGAGTAATGCGTTTGACATTCAGATGGACAGAGATATAGTTTGAGTGTGTGTGTTTGTGTGTGTGTTTATGTGT
>BQKZ01001844.1:41688-53359 GCA_036244855.1 Temnopleurus reevesii | reverse complement strand
GAGTGCAGCACAATGTGGATGAATTTCTTGCTGAAGGAAATTGACGCCATAGGTGGGATTCGAACCTACGACCCTCTGGTTGAAAGGCGAGAGTCAGAACCACTACACTACGGCGCCTCCACATATAGCGGATAAGTCATAGGATGGTTGCAGGATGTTTAGGCGGGTAAATATTCAAGCGATTCGTTCCGAAGGTTCATATCGTCTGCTCTGAATCAATCGTCTTTGACATCGGTTTGGAAAAACATGTATTTGAATTGTTTTCCGGAGAATTCTATACATAGAAAGCAAATAGTCATCTGTTTTAACATTCCCGCGTTTTATTCATTTTAATGCTTGAAATATAGTTGTGGCGGGCTACAAAAAAAATGCCTAAATCTCTTTAAAATCGATATACGTGCGCTGCGTAAATTGGGTTGTGAACGTTTATTCTCTTATTCTCCCCGATTCAGAGAAAGCATTTGCGGTATATAAGATGCAGTAATTGATGACAGAACATCCATTAGGATCCTCAGCAAACGAATGTGAAGTTAGATTCTCATTTGAGAAACGATTGTGACAGACTCTCAAAGCTTGGGAAGTGGACTGATATGGAATCCTAAGCCCCGGTCACATAAGACCCCGGAAGCAACACGATTCACCCCGACTCGTTGTTCTGAGGCAGTTAACTGTGAATTAACAAAGAGTCGAGGTGAATCGTGTTGCTTCCGGGGTCCTATGTGACGGGGGCTTTAATTACGATTCAGAGTGTTGGGGTATGATTTGAACTGCATGCAGTCAATCTCACCGTTTCTGCTTAATTACTCTTCGGGTAATGGATCTAGGATAACGATGCATCTATATGTTTCAGTCCCATAACCGGCCCAAAGCCATTCTGAATTCACATTAATATGCGCACACCAGTTATATATGGACAAAATGCTGATTTTGAATTGCCATGCGTATGAACCTATGGGGATACTATGTTAATATATACGCATTTTGTCATGCGTTGAGAAATCAATTATCATTAAATGTTATTGTATTTCTTCCGATAATTATGTTTTGTTTAATTTCTTGTGCTTATATTTGTATCTGTTTATTGTTTTATCACGGCATTGTATTTTAACACATAGCCTTTGTAAAACAGGGATGGACTAATGATGCAACTACTCTGTATGAACTAAACTAAATATGTAGATACATAAACGAATATAGATGGATGAATATCTAGATAAATAAAAACAAATAAACAAATAATAATAATGATAATAATAATAATAATAATAATATAGCATTTAAACACGCCATCTCTCTAGTCACCTATTCAGAGGCGCGAGACAAATTATCTAATATTATTACCCGGCCATAGCATGATGATGATGATGATGGTGATGGTGATAATGAGGGTGATGATGTCTAATGAGGGTGATGGTGATGATGATGATGATGATGATGATGATGATGATGATGATGATGATGATGATGATGGTGACGATGATGATGATGATGATGATTACAGTGGTGACGATTATGATGCTATAGGCCTACAACTTATATTGCTAATGTCTATATAGTTTATATAATCATTACAAGCCTAGACGTACACGGGATCACCTAACTTGACATATTACACAAGAGGAAAATACTCCAGGAGTTATATTCAGACATCATTCTGCGATTATGAGGCTTTGGGTGTCCTATTCCATCTTGTATACGTCAGACGATACGCTCTAGTTGGAAAAGATGTACTCTATTTGGAGCAAGAAGAGAAGTCCCCCTTAGAAATTAAAGCGATGGGAAGCAATGGGAATGATGAAAACATCGACATAATGGGTAACGTGTTGATTGAAAATTGTTCTTGGGTCTTATATGCAGGCGTCTCCCAACACCCAAAACCCAACATCAATTAGTATATTGTGGGACTATATTACAAAGATATATTGTTGATTGACACGTTAGCCTAAAGATACGTGTATGTACGCGGAGCAGGATAAATGTGATGTCAAACCTGGGGATTTGACTGACGAAAAGTGAAAACAAATTGTGTATGATTATTATAGGCAGGAGAGTGAAAAGTGGATATAGAGTTGCAGATTGATCAGTCAAACCGGTACAATCATTACAATGGGTTATTGTGTATGTGTGTAGCAAGAAGGGAATAGAGAGAGCAATACCTGCTTTTGGCAAAATATGCGCAAAGGCGGCGCCATTTTATTGTTATGGCTCGGAGAAGAGATTTAAGACAATTTTCCGAGTTGCGTCAATAATTTAAGACTATCCGAATAATAGCTTAACCTTTCTCAGTGCTAACTGCAACATAAAATCAGTGCCAGGAGCCGGATTTCAACCATGGTCTTCAAGATGGATCACAATGTTCATACAATCACAAATATGAATTTTTATTTACCCAATAATACCTCATGGCTAATGATTTATTTATTTCTCCATTTTTCTTTTAATATTGTCACATAGACATTGCTCAAACTAGGTACCACTGTATTTATTTTCAAAGAATGCTATTGACATCAGAACATCGCAATATTGCATTGATTGTACAAATAGATACATGACGCAAATGGCTCATGAATCGTGACATTGTCAATCTTTAAAGATTTTTTTTACTACATGTTTTTTTTTTGTATATCTATAGAACAATGATACAAGTTAAATTCGTTTATTGTTGGTTGATATTTCTAATTGACATCATACTAAGTAACAATAAAGGATGAAAATAGATATTCATCCGTATGGAAGCTTAGTGCAAGTTGAGGATTCCATTCTTTGATGTCAGTATCCATGGTTGTGTTTCACCAAATCGCCCTTAAAGTTAAAAAGGATTTTAAAAAAAGACTTGAGGACTTTAATGAGTGTAATGCACACAAAATTCACTACCATTCAGCACAAAAATTGTGATACAAGTCGTTCTGAAGTTCTTTCATGATTTAGTGAAACACCCCAGAGAGATTTGGAAAATGAAAAAAAAAATGCAATGTGAAGGATGATCACGGTAAGATCATATTGCATGTTTTCATTTATCTATATAGCGCCATCCTAGGACAGTGTCGCTCCAGGCATTTTCCAAATCGCGACCAAAGGCCTAGTATTGTTCGAGCAAGAACAAGCGTTATTCTTATAAAAGACAATCTAAATGAAATGAAGTGATGGGGGAGGAGGGTGTTTCCCTTTTTTGTTTACAATTAAACTTTGATCAGAATTCTATGAAACGAGATCATCGATCCCTTTTCCTGCAAGTATATTACAAGCAACTATTATTATTATTATTATTATCATTATTATTATTTATACCGCAAAATCAAAACAAAACAATTACAGTATAGGTATAAGGATACAAGGATAAAAGAACTAGGTAAATGAATAATTAAATAAGACCAGCAGTTGGTTTGAGAGGGCTGCCGGGGCATGGAAAAAGAGAACTTAATCTCCATAACCCGCAGGTTTTCCATCCCAACCCTCTCAAAGCAAGTGCTGGTGAAGACACCTAAATATAGAGATTAATATATTAATATAGAATACATTAAGAATACAATGTGAGCAATATGATTTATCCAAATGACTATGTAAATGTTGTTTTTGTGGCATTGCTGAGTATTGGAAATGATAATAAATTTATTAAACGCATATTATGAATTCTTATCAACTAGCAACTATCTTGTGAGTTGTTTTATTTAATCATGTGAGTTGCTTTTTGTTTTTATTTATTTAGGAAATTATGATAATCCTATCAATCATAGCACCACAACCTCTATATGTTAAACGACAATACGGTCTAAATGATTGCACATAATACGACATGACTAACATAATCCACAATATTCCATTTAATTACAACACAGGTTGTGTCCTAATATGAATTCGTTTCATTATGTGCATAGGCCATTAACAATGGTGGCCAAAACGTCACCTCTGCTATATGTGGCGTTTTACAAATATTTACTATCTTTATTGTAATTTTAATATTTTATATTTTCGGTGGCAAGTATTCAATTACTGGTAGACAGAACTCATGCCCCGAGGCATCTTCATTCGTAAGCATTTAATTGGTACAACGATTGCATAATATCTAGCGCCCCTAGCGTCCGATATAGAGTTACGTGNAGGTGTTTGGATCGCGATCGATTACGAACTTGTTAGCTAAGCGGGTTCCCTTCATGTTTCATGTTTCTCCCTACACGAATCGTCTTTCAATTCTCAGAAATGCTGAGTAGATATTTGTGATAAACGCAAAGATGTGATTGAGTTCTATGTTCGCTGATGGATTTTACAAGGCACTAAATATTCCTGTTGATCATTCGTGCCATAGATTTCCTCATATTTGTTTTCCTCTCTCTCTTTTTCTTGGGCGGTGGGGGTACGTCATTTTACGATACATTATACCTACCTTTACTGAAAACAAACTTGTAATTGGAAATTACTCCTATAATTTGATGATGAAATATTGTGGATTGTTGAATACCTTTTCTTTTGATGTCTAAAACTAAATGTATTGTAGTATCATAGGAGCAATAAAACTAGTTAATAATATGTTTGCATATTTCCATCAGATTTGCTTAAACTAAATTTTTAAAAATTAGAATGATTGACTATTGTTGGTTAAAATAGAACATGCATGTTTTTTTTTTTTGGGGGGGGGGGGATTTCTTGCGTAATATTGTGCTTTTTTTAACACATTAATGCGCAAATGCCCCAGTCACATAGATGCCCCGAGTCAACAAGACTCGACACGACTCTTCGTCTAAGATTCAACTGGATAAACAACGACAAAGAATCGTGTTGAGTCGTGTTGAATCGGGGCTCTATGACTGACTAGGTCTTTACCAAACCAACATACAAATTCCCCGTTTACCCAATATTGAATAAACTCTTTTAAGATTGGATCCTTCTTTATGATTTATTAAGTATTTAATGATTATGAAATGATATGACGGAGGCCCATCAAAGAAATTCGTATCCCGATAAGAATTTGTCAAAAGAAATGTTGATCGAAAACTTTCCACGTTTACAAACAGCACGCCACAGACAATCAACAAATGTACGATGTTTAGCCAGAAGCAATCCTCATGTGGCGTGAGATGGTTTAAACATACTCCAATAGTCAAAACATATTTGTTGCTCGTGGATACATAAAGGTAGAACGATTTGCAGGTATTTTCATCTCCCTGATCTGACCAAGACTTAAACAATGTGTACGGAGGCATATCAGATAACAGGTGGATAATAGGTCCACCTTGGTCTGTGCGTTACCATGGCGTTCTGCTAACATTTCAAAATGTCAAGATATTAAGCCATGATATTATGTTGTGGTGAGTCCTTAATATCTAACAAGACAATTTTTTCCTTTTTTATTAGAATATATTTCAACAGGATAAAAACAAGATCAGCAAAAGCTGTTTTAAACCAAGGTCCTGATCAAGGCAACAATTAAAATATAATTGATACAAAATAACATAGAATGCAATTTATAATAAGTACAATTAAAAATGGCGATAGAAATACAAAATTAAAAGAAACTAGTAGTACTACAAAGATTGCAAAACCCTCCTCATAGAAAATCAAACGTTGAAGATCATTGCATGAAAATAAATGGCTTATACAAAAAAACATATTCTTATATAATCGCTTAAATGATGATATGGATGAGATATTTTGAAGTTCGGTTGGGATTAAGTTCCATAATAATCCATAAATAGTTTCAAAATATTCGACACTATGAGACATTTTTAGTGATAGCTTAAATCAAGTATTCATTTCACGAAAATATCCAGTTGCAAAAACATTCCTGCTCTTGTAGACTATTTTTAAGTGAACGGGAAATCGGATGATCTGCTGTGCATTGAGAACCTTGTATTATTCGGTGGATTTTGGATAATGTGCATCGGTGCAAACATCTTTGGTTTACCACTTGCCAATGGAGAGTAGCAGCTAAAACCACAAACATACCCATTACCCAAACTGAGAGAGAATAAACTTTGATAAGAGTATAGTTTGATGAAAATGAGTTTGGGAGTAATGCGTTTGACATTCAGATGGACAGAGATATAGTTTGAGTGTGTGTGTTTGTGTGTGTGTGTGTGTGTTTATGTGTGTGTTTTGGAGAGTGTGCTTGTTTTTTGTGGGTGTTAGGGGGAAACACATATTTTAAGTTAGATATAGAGGTGGAGAGAGAAAATAAATACATGTGTGTGTGTGTGTGTGTGTGTGTGTGTGTGTGTGTGTGTGTCGGTGGGTTAAAGGAAAGAGCGATTTCGCGTGTGCGTGTGTGTGAGATTGAAAAAGAGAAAAAGAGAGAATTATTGTTGTGCGTATGTGTAGATGTGTGTGTGTGTGTGAGAGAGAGAGAGAGAGAGAATGAGAAGGGATATCCGTATAGGTACAGGCAATTTGTGTACATGTGTGTGTGAGAAAGTGGGAGGTAAGAGGTATAAAGAGATAGAATGTGTGTTTATGTGTGTAGGTATGAAACTGAAGAGCGGTAAAAACAAAAACAAAACAAAAACGGAAAAGGGTGCATGAAATACCCTCAGGCAGCAGTTAAAAACGCTACATCTACATGTATGCCGACTCTAGCAAGTGATGAGTATGAAGGAAAGCTCGTTTGAGTTGAGCCTAACGACGCCAACACTGATCGGCAAAGCTTACCCTCGGTGCTATCAAACAAAGATGTTAAACTCCAAAAAAACCATAAAGGTCATGGCATTAATGGGCCCTCCATCACTATGCCCTCAGATATCGGAATTTTGATAGCTAACGTACAGATTCTGTAAGATCGAGAGGCAGGGAAGGTCGCAGAGGGGAGCTACACATGCATAAATTTGGCATTAACTTGATGCATGGTGTATTCGCAAATTGTATTCGTATTGAATAGGCTGGAATTAATAATTTCGCTGTTTGCAAGTAAAAGCGAGAGGAGAATTGATATTTTCTGGTTATATTTAACCATTCTGATGAATTTTAAATGTATGATATCAGCAGCCGAGATCATACATTTAAAGATCATTGAAATTCCCTCATTTTAATTACGGATACAATAATGACCTTTTAGATTTGTCGCCGTAAAAATAACATATTTCTAATGAAACTTGTACGATGTATGGATACTCATTGTCAGCTTATAATGTCATAATCTATCTCGACGAAATATACTCAAAGATTGATTAAGTTATTCGAATCTACATACAGAGATTTTCTAGTAGTAAACACTACTTGTTAAAAAGGCAACTTGAATGGTATATCTTCCTATGTTCTTTTAACGTGCATACTTGGATTTTTTTGTTTAAATTAATCATCAATATCTTGAGAATGGGGTTGTAGACAGTGATTAATATCTCATCATTGACCAAATCAGCCCATCTCATAAGGAAGTTTGATTTTTTGGGAAGTCTTTTTAATGAGAATATAATTCAGAATGGTATACTTAATCACGAAAGACGGGAAGTAAAGGGGAAATTCTTGAAAGAGCTTTACACGGGATCAGAATTATTGAAGCCATCGTAATAAACTTGCAAAAAGAAGAAGGGGAAACAAGGTATACACCGTATAACCATGTGTGCATGTTATCTTAATGTTAATTTCATATTCTACCAGAACATACATGCTCATCGAAACGTCGAGAGTGGGTAGGTCCTTTTCAGGACCACTCACATTTCCAAGAAAGATATCTCGTTTTACCGTGAAGCATTATTCTCATCAGGACATATTGTTCTGAAACGAAGAATAATTTAAGGACTCGAACATTAGCTATTACTTATTCCAACGTTGGTCATCAATTATTTAGCTTGATGTGGGTTGCGAAATGGTCTGGAGTCGGAATAAAGGGTTTAAGGAACTCACTGACTCAAAATTATGGTAATAGCTATGTTTAACATGAAAGAAGCAAAATGCAGCGCCGAATGAAGCAACAAGATTTGAAACAACCTTGTCATCATATTGCGTTACATATTGTTCCATGTTAGATCTCCTCCAAGCCATCATCTCTCTTCCTCTACTTCGCTCTGTCTTTCCCTCTCTTTCTCTCTTTCTCACTCCTCTCCCCTTTATATATCTCTTTATCTCCTAAACATCCGACATCTTCCCTCTTTCTCTTCAATTTGTTCCCTTATTTGTCCCTTACACCTTCTATCTCCCTCTCCATCAACCGAACAAGGTCCCTGCAATCTCACCATCTTCATCACTTCTCTTTTAAAGGTCATTATACATTATTATATCACATCGTCTATTACCCTGGTGACTAGCGATGCAAACGTAATATAATCTCCTCCATTCTCCCCGATGAATTTATACCTAGTCTAATGTGTCAAATTCTCCCGATGTAACAGGTTTTTGTATCGCCTGTTTACATCAATAGGAAGCCTTCTCCATTTTTCTTTTCGGTTCGAGAGAAAACTTGTGAAAACAAGTCAGATTCATGTGATGTATTAAGTAATGTCTCCCATGACTTCTTGTTAACCGATGGCATGTAGCTATAATCGAATCAGAATGCTCGATACATGTGATGTATTCATCGTAAAGTTCTGTTTCGGTATTCACTATTTTGAGCTATGAAATATGTGAAAACTGAAATCTTATTGTCACACGAAGTGGGCATTGTAGGCTATTTGTTTCGGGTTTCGGCGGAACAAAACGATATACATGTAGTTGATTCAGTCCGAATAAACACCTGTTTGGGCAACGTTGCCCAATAGTGGGTACACTTTTGCCAAATCACTCAATGGTTGAGGGAATAGAAATGTTGGCATATTGCAATCAATGATCTACTAAAGGATACCATGTAATTCACCATTTACCCCATTTTCCAAGGGCACAGGCTTAGGAAATTATTGCTTTAAAACGCTTACTGATGTAAGTCTTGCTAAAAANTTACCCATCTGACCAGTGTCACCATGGAATCTGGAACACGTTTGAATGGATGCCTGAAGATATGGATCGGTCCCGGGAGAATCTTAGGAGGAACCACATAGTTCATCTCGATCAGATTTCTCATGTTACTATACACCAAGGTGTAGCAGATCCAATTATTCAGACGGTACAGCCTTAAACCTCACAATAGAGCCAATTTGTAACTCTCTTTTTGTCATTGTTCCCTATAGATTTGTCCCTGATTTTCTCTTATTTGGGTTTTGGTGTATCATTTGTCTTAGTACCACCACCTTTACCCTTCTTCCCATACGTCTCGCGAACAAATGCTCCACTCTACGAAAATTTGACATTTCTACTTTTGTCTAGATTATTTTACCGAATTTTGTGGTGCATATATAACAACAACTGGGGCCTGTAACATTAAAGAAATACCTTACATTAAAAGTTAATTTAAACTCTGTGGTACACACGTTGTCAAATATGTATGATTTATATTTATCGTAAGTTTAATTGCATCTTTTATGTTACATGCTCCTGGAGTGACATTTTAACACCGACCCGGTGTTCATAATAGGCAGTACTAGAAAAGTGTTAGGTATGTGTAATTATAATTAATTCCTTGCCCGATGCAAACGGTGTTAAATTGAACATTCTGGCTTTTGTTGTGTGTGGCGTTTGCCTGCACCAGAGACTTGATCAAGATTGGCGAATGGTACAGATGCCAAAAATATCATCTTTCTCTTTGTACCTGTTCTCGCATCAATTNAAAGCATTTAATTGGTACAACGATTGCATAATATCTAGCGCCCCTAGCGTCCGATATAGAGTTACGTGCTGTCTGCACCGTGGTTCTATTCGATCATATTTCAATTCGTTTAGAAGCCTGTAACATAACAGAAATACGATTAATTGAAAATTCTTTACGACACATAGACGTACGGGAATTCATACCACGTTAGAAAGATGCAATTCAATCCAACTGATTTGTTTATATTAATTTCAAATTCAAATACAATGGGGCATACAAACCACACTGGCGTTAAGAAGACACAAACGGTAGAAGGGACAAAGAGAAAACTGAGTGGGGAAGGTGGAGAACGGCATATTCATGAAAAATGTATCATCAAAGTCCACAATTTGAATTAAATACGTTGGATGGAAAGAGAGTTAAGGGACATGTTAAAAACTTCGGCTTGTATTTATACCGCCAAAGAAACCGAAGAAAAAATAGGGTATGGTATGACTGCAATTTGTTATTGAAATTCAATACACTTCTTGATAATTTTCAACACGTGAAAAAATATTCTAGTTAAAACAATATCGATATTTCTTATTTTGAATATTTCTTCCATCATAAATATTATGATATATTTACGTATGAGACCATTTATGATACGTATTTTTATACGTATTTTTATACTAAATCTAGTTATCTTAAATATCTTATCTTCATCTTTTCAAGTTTTTGTAACTTCATGCTAACTTAATTTATTGTTTTCCACATGGAGTCAGATATTTTACACTTAATTCAATTCAATTCAATTCATTTATCTCACTTTCTTAAAAATAATAACAATAAAAAAATACACTTTATACACTTCATACACTTAAAGTAAGTAGCCTAAAAGGATAAAACTTTTAAGAGTATGTACAATCTGAGACTCGAACCTACTCCAATTTCTTTGCGAGACTGATGGCCTACCTTCCCAACAACTCGCCCAATTATTTTTATCATATTCTATACATTGTAAAGTAAAACATTCTTGGAGAAGAAATTACTCGTTTTTTCTTTGTTTAAAGTACTCATAATAATTCATTTTTATTTTCAAATACATTATTATTGTTTTTTTGTTGTTGTTGATTATAAACTTCCAACATAAACGGTTTCACTTCCCTTTTTTTTCTGGGGGGGGATTATTCTTCAAAAATGCGATTAATAATCAGAATCTGGCAGATTTCTTCCAACATACGTTGAAAAGATGTGCATAGATATTTACCCATCTGACCAGTGTCACCATGGAATCTGGAACACGTTTGAATGGATGCCTGAAGATATGGATCGGTCCCGGGAGAATCTTAGGAGGAACCACATAGTTCATCTCGATCAGATTTCTCATGTTACTATACACCAAGGTGTAGCAGATCCAATTATTCAGACGGTACAGCCTTAAACCTCACAATAGAGCCAATTTGTAACTCTCATTTTGTCATTGTTCCCTATAGATTTGTCCCTGATTTTCTCTAATTTGGGTTTGGGTGTATCATTTGTCTTAGTACCACCACCTTTACCCTTCTTCCCATACGTCTCGCGAACAAATGCTCCACTCTACGAAAATTTGACATTTCTACTTTTGTCTAGATTATTTTACCGAATTTTGTGGTGCATATATAACAACAACTGGGGCCTGTATACATTAAAGAAATACCTTACATTAAAAGTTAATTTAAACTCTGTGGTACACACGTTGTCAAATATGTATGATTGATATTTATCGTAAGTTTAATTGCATCTTTTATGTTACATGCTCCTGGAGTGACATTTTAACACCGACCCGGTGTTCATAATAGGCAGTACTAGAAAAGTGTTAGGTATGTGTAATTATAATTAATTCCTTGCCCGATGCAAACGGTGTTAAATTGAACATTCTGGCTTTTGTTGTGTGTGGCGTTTGCCTGCACCAGAGACTTGATCAAGATTGGCGAATGGTACAGATGCCAAAAATATCATCTTTCTCTTTGTACCTGTTCTCGCATCAATTTTTGTCTCTTGGCAGTACTAACGCCCAGGGGCGGATCTAGCTTTTTTCCAAGGGGG
>BQKZ01001843.1:18918-33492 GCA_036244855.1 Temnopleurus reevesii | reverse complement strand
AAATCCTTACGTTTCACCCATGCAGAAGCTGCCATCGCAAATCGCAGGTACCGTGTTGAGAGGTAACTGCTCAGCAAAGGCACCCTTCTTGTTTTCACCTAATAAAAAATAATGCAAGGAGAAAAAAATAGTACACATATCATAGCGAAATTCATTTAAGCTCTTATTACCCAAACACTGAAAACTATTCCTATCTTGACTAGTTTGCTTGGGCTTTCAATGTTAACTGACATCGGGCAAATGACGACTACCACCTCTTCGTTTTTAGCCTGCGTCGGCCCAGCGTTTTTTTTTAATTAAAAACGCACCTCGAGCGCACAGTATACGCTGATCAGACGGTGCACTGACGTTCGGGTTGTGCCAAACATGTGTCTTTGTGCGTCCGTGGAGTGTTTTTAATTGTTGAAAATTTTAATTGTTAAAAACGCTGGGTCGACGCAGGCTAAAAGTGCAAAGGTGTGAGTCGGTCTTTAGACTCGCGTGATGTCAGCTTTACATGCTGAACTAATAAAGTTGTAAAGCTTGTTATTGGACTTAGGGGGTGTTGCTCAAAATCAACTGCAAATCAACTGCAACTTTGAGAATTATAACGCGCACTGTCCTTCGCGCACGGTACGCACATTTAACAAGACGCACATGAAACAGTGATTTTGATTGGCGCGTTCCGATCAACTGCAACTTGCGATCAATTGCAACTTTTGAGCAACACCCCCTAAGACGCTTACTACATTATTTGGTCTTGTATCATAAGACTTTCCGTGTTCATTCAATTTTCTCTGCTCTTTTAATTGCTGTAAATAGTTTTCATCTTAATTTGTGCTGTTTAATTCACACCTATTTCGTTGTAGTATACACATTTAAAGATATCTTGTATAAGACCGCACTGTAAATAATGTTTTGATCTTTCATGAGTTAATCATGTTAAAATCTGTTTTCATACTGCTTTACATCGTTCTTAAATTGTATTTTTTCTGTCTTGACAAATTATTCAACTAAGCAATCAAATTCTGTTATGTACGTTCACTGAATGTGTTTATAAGCCATGGAACTATGCTGATCTTCTTTTTTTTACCACACAAACTAACCATGTAGCTAATAGACATTGGCCACTCCCCCTTTAACAAGGTCACTCTCCTGTATTTAATGCCCCGTTACATAGAAGCCCCGACGGAACACGATTCAACACGACTCCTTGATCTGCCTACACGACTCTTTGTTCTGAGGCAGCTAATTGTGAAGGGTACAAAGAGTCGTGTTAAATCGTGTTGCTTCCGGTTTTCGATGTGACTGGGGCTAAAATAATAATGATAATTGAATTTAATAATAATAATTGAATTCATATAGCGCGTTTTTACAAAGCGCTGCTAAAAAAAAGACCTCCATTCAGCTACGTTAGGAATTATAAAGATGGGTTTTGAGGTGTTTCTTGAAAAGGCGGAGTGGGAAAATCAATCAATCTATGAGTGTTTTGTGTGTGTGTGTGTGTGTGTGTGTGTAGGTGTGTGTGGGTGTGTGCGTGTGTTTATGCAGAGAGATGATATCTTATATCACATGTTTCTTTTTCCTTTGAAACTTCACGTCCCCTGGACTTCGAATGCCACCCCAGTGTTATAAAGCCCCAGTCCCACTTTGGCGAATCATTTTTTGTTTCATTGTGAATTATTGTGATCCCAAATCTAATATTCGTCACGTGTTTGCATATGATCCCTTAAGACTTTCGCCAGAATTCGCAATATTTCGCATTGACATGTTCATATTCACAAAGTTTAATTGGGAAGTTGTTATAATAAGAAAGCAAACCATCTCAAGTATTGTATTGTAAGTGTATTGTACTGTATTTATTTCATCATGGTAAAAATCATGCTATCTGCTCGAATCTGCTTTTCAGCAACGTCATGTACCTATTAATTCTTCGCCAATGCTTCGTAATTGATTCGCGAGCAGGTCGCAAAATGCTGCAAGTCTGTAGAAAAGTGTTACAAAGTCTCAGCAATGTGTCGCAATTTCATCGTGAGTAAAATCGTACGTACATCGCATACTACCACAAAGCACTAGCAACCTTTTTTTGTAGTTTTGTTTAAATAACCGCAACGTAATTGCTGTCGTACGCTTGAAATCATTAACTTAGGGATTATTACTCCTAAATTGCCGCAATCACAACATTCTAATGGGGTGTTGCTGAAATTCAACTGCAAATCAACTGCAACTTTACACATTGTAACGCACATTCTCATTCGCGCACGGTATGCGCATTTAACAAGACGCGCATGAAACAGTGATTTTGTTTGGCATGAATTCCGATCAACTGCATCTTGCGATCAATTGCAACTTTTGAACAACCCCCCCCCCCCATGTGTGACTGAGGGTTTAGGCCCCGAATCGGCATGACGAGGCGATTTGTGTCTGTTATTCTCTCCTTTGTTACGTAACAATAAACAATCCTTAACACAAAAAGATCCAAAATGTATTTACTGAAAGGATTCTCCCGGCCGAGCGAAAATTGATTTTATAATAGGCTGCTTGCCGCATACCGGCCACCTTATTGATCGTTAGGATCATGACGAGGCATTTTTTTTTGGTGGAAACCATGAAAAGCATATATAGTTGTTTGGTATTATGTTTTGGGTCCCTTGGGCTACAGGTTTCTAGCATGAAGCTACTCGAAAGTCACATTGAGATACATGTGTACAAAACCTGAAATAATAGTCGTATTACATGACTCTCTAGATAGGGACGATGAACATTGCAAAAAAAAGTTTACTTGCATATGGATTTGTTGTAAGAAATCTGAAATTGACCGAAAATGCCAAAGAATGGGGTAATAAAAGACCAATAATAACATATTGATTCCGGGATCGGGGGTCATTTGTACATTATTTTATCATATGGGACAAGTGCTCTCGAACTACTTGAAATTCAACTTGGATGATTAATATGAAAATGATGGTTCTGACGATGACGATGATGTTTTATAACGGAATAATGACTGAAAGGGCCAAAAATACGGTAAAATCACAAATAATCTGAGGTAGACTGCCAAAATCAAAGTAATTCTTAACTTGGCGGGTTTACTAATGGATGCAAATTTTATGCATACCTTTAACACAAAGGTTGTTCTTGAGAATCCTAAAGCTTGCCCGAGGCTTGCCCGACATAGCAACAAGTAATGTATGCAAACTGAATTCCAAGTATTGTAGTCTTATTGATATCAAACGGTAACGTAACTACGTTCAGTGGCAAGAAAAACACATAAATTTGAATATATAACTTAAGTAAACCCGCCTATTGTGGAAAATCGCACCCAATTATACTCAAAATGGGATGGGATGATATGATGGGTTTGAGAAATTGAAAAAAAAAAGACAATAATGGGGGGGGGGGGAAACACCAGACATGATTTACAACAGGATTATAGTGATCTCTGCACAGAAAAGTTATTCTCAAAGCCCGAAAAGCTTGCCCGAGACTTGCCCGACATAATCAAGGTAATAGCAACAAGTAAACTGGATTGATTACAAGTATTTAACTTGTCGACTGTATCAGGAATGTATGTCAAGTTCCTTGGCAAGAAACGCGCACAAATGTGAAACTACACTGCAAAAACACTGGTGTTAGATTTAACACCAACCGGAATCTATATAGGACCACACCAGAAAAGTGTTAAACTAACACCAGTTTGGAATCTATTTAATATATTTTATTAACAACAGGTGTTGTTTAAGGCCATGAACAACACCAGTCGGTGTTTTAAATATATTGATTTGATTCCAAACTTGTGTTATTCTAAAACCTTTCTGGAGTAGTCCTATATTGATTCCGGTTGGTGTTAAATTTAACACCAGCATTTTTGCAGTGTATCATTGGACCGGCGCGGCGTAGCGCACCCAACCCCTCAAAATGTGACAGGGGCGGACGCTTGATTCGAGAAAACAGGCTATTGTCCTAAAATGAAATCTGAAAAAAAATCTTCATAAATTGAAGCAAATCTGATAACGGCGAGGAAGTCAGAAAATGTACCGTAAAAGAGGCAGCATCTTATTGGGCAGTTTACTAATAGATTCAAATTTATGCGCGTCTCTTGCCGACGACCGTAGTTACGCGGTAAATGACTAGATTACTTTTTCTTATTTTTAATAACATTTTGTGTTTGGGGGATGTTATGTTTTCGGGAAAAGAACAACTTATGAGTATCGATTAAAAAGAAAACATTATGAAAGCAGAGAGTCGAGATGAAAACATAGATCACAAACAAATAATTGCGTTTACCAACATATTGTTCCGACGTATATATCTATTTCAAAAGGACTATAAAAATCGCGATATAAAATTTACGAGAATAGAATTAATATCAGCTATTATTTCTTTCAATCTAATCTTTCCCAGCATCTGCATTTCGCATAATAAAATAATATACAGCAGGTAAAATATATATTAAAAAATATTAACGGGTGTATATCAGCTACTAACAAATGCCAACATAGAAGGCGGCATTGCACATTTTACAATCGAGCAAATCATCAACTAACTCCGGCAAAATCAACATAAAATGGTTAATGGATCGATATCGCAATTCTGTGCACAATTATGAATACATTAATGAAGGCTTAATATTCAAAGACATTAAATAATCTTTTTTTAAAGCTCCAAACAGATCAAAGATGGGTGGGTATACGTACGTATCCGAGGTTGCCAAGCATGCAGCTAGGTACTACACAACCCGAGCAAGTTCGTAAAAGTAATTCTTACAATTTCATACACAATTCTGCAAACTTTCTTTTGTGCATGTGCAGGTCACCGTTGCCTATTGAACATGTTCAATGGAATAATATATTACCATTGATCGAATGCGGGTAATATCAACGTTCTTATATGCCAGGTAATTCCTCGCTAAAATAGTAATGAAACAAATAACGTTATTCCTTTTTAGCTAGAAACTAGAGTCATCTGCATTTTCATTCTAACCAACCCTATATATATGTCTATTGACCTCTAACAGTCTTTTAGTTGCAATAAACATGATAAATGAACATGTTGAATATTGACCGAGGGGAGGTCCGTAAGTTGCCACGCGTACGGCAGTGAATCAACATTCCCTTGAACCCATTTACTCCAGAAAATTTAAACAGATGGATTAATTAAAATGAATATCTACCTGCAAAGAGGTCGATGGCTGCCATCTCGTAGGGAACCTTGGAAATCTTGAGGAAAATACCCAAGGCCCTGCATGGCTGAGATCGGAGATCGACGTAGACTTTTACAGTTGACATGTTGTCCAGATCTTGTTCTTCTACCTTACTAGTAGAACGCTTAGGAAAACAGCATGACATGGTGTGTGAACCGTGGAGATATAAGCGGGTGCGGCCTGCGCTGACGACTGCAAATGTGCGTTAACCCCCCTGTTACGCAACCAGGGCTTTGCAGGCCGACACCAAACATTATTTTTGTGATTTCTATGGCTACACTCGTATCAAGATGCTGTAGTACAAAGGGGTGAGGAGGTAACGGTACTCCGCATCCTGCAATTTACACAAGTGCCCCCTCTTGGAGTTTCGACCAATCAGACTTCGAGGTTGCTTCTGGGGAAGGGGTGTTTTGATCCATTGTCAACAGTAATTTGCTTTACAATGCAGCTCCTCCCGTGGGATGTAAAATATTCAATAGCCTTGGATCGTTCTGAGCAGGGAGAAATTATGAAACAACTCACTCCTTGAAATTTCTTCCAAGTCATTTCATCAACCATTTTCGTTTCAGCCTGTTTGTAATGGGATTCTTAATTATTTATGATTTTTCGTTCAAATTTAAAGATGATATAATAATGATGATAATAATAATAATAATAATAATAATAATAATAATAATAATAATAATAATGAACGGCTTTTATATAGCGCTTATCAACTTTTTATGAAGAATTCTCTAAGCGCTCTACAATTGCAGCATTATTACCCTGGCTTTAGCCCGGCAGCCACTTCATTAGCGCACTTGGCATTTCAAGGAATACATATTCCTACCAGGTACCCATTCACCTCACCTGGGTTGAGTGCAGCACAATGTGGATGAATTTCTTGCTGAAGGAAATTAACGCCATAGGTGGGATTCGAACCTAAAAGACATCACTGTTCCGTGTCACAAGGCCGCCGGTCATACGGGGGACTGACGTTCGGTGTACGCTCTTTGAGCGCAAGTCGATCGACGCCAGTCCCGTCTGGTGAGCGTGTACTGTGCGCTCGGAGAGCATTTTGATTTTCAATAATCTTTTGATTAATTTTTAATTAAACATTCTCTATTCCACTTTAAATTTCCTGTGTTCGTTTTCAAATCAGTTTGAGTTGTTATTAAAAGGTTTCGATAACTTTTGTATTACCAATAAATGGAGTTGTTTTCTGCAAGGCTAAATAAAACGTTTATGTATTAAACGAATAAATGAAAATAAAAATGAACAAATAAATCAGTAAAAAAGCATTGATAATTGAGGAATCAATTCGTCAGGTAATCTTAAGTTTAAATCTACGGTTGCATTTGCTAAACGTGACATTAAATAGATATTATTTGCATACATGTTGATTACTTATTTAACATACTGGTATTTTGGAACAAACAGAAATAAGTTATTATATCTGAATAGATATTACGATTGAAATTGAACTTTCACCAAGATATAGAGGAGATGTGTTGTAAAAAAAAATATTTCTGTTCCAGACAACTAGCAATGTTCACATGCAAATAGTTGAGTGGCCCGTAGCTCAAATGTCATCCTGCAATTGATTGTGTTCTCAATAGGCCGCTCCAAGTAACTTATCGAAGAATATTTTATTAATATTTGAACGCCCCGACACCTGAAAGTTTATATCATTCATTTCAGAAAATATATTAAACGTCATGTGAATTAGATCAGTAATCTGATGAACGCCATGAACGCGGGAAAATTATGCAAATCAGCTTAGATACTCTTTTAGGAAGAAAGGGAACAACAATATTTAGCGTCTTTTCCATCGCAAAACAAATCGTATTCTGAGGGGAAAAGGTCGAATCAAATATATTCCCCTTATGATAGGGATTGTAATCGATGGTAATAAGTACTGTGTTAATATAAACATGACAGAAATAGTTTTCGCTCTTCTCTGTTTATTCGACCTTGCCATCTGTAAACAGGTATCGTTTTTTTTTTAAATTGCAAAACAATTTCATGATGACTTGCACAATTTACTGACATCCTAACAACAAACAATGCACGACGTCAAATATTGATTCTCTTTTGAGAATAATTATGTTGACACAATGGTGGGATGTTGACAATGCGTAGTGAGTGACATAACTTACCCATACACTTGAAGATTCATATTAGCGTGTAGCTCCCAGATTTGCATACATATTGGAAACATCTAAATGACAAAATAATTTTGAATTCCATCCAAGCTATACAGGCGCAAATTGCACGAAATGGTTTTATTTAGCTATATATCCTCTTCTTTCTAAAGGCCGGCTCACACCTTTGCCTTTTTAGCCTGCGTCAGCCCAGCGTTTTTTTTTAATTATAGACACTCCCTGGATGCATAGCATATGCGGATCGGACGGTGGACTGACGTTCAGCTTACGTTTAAGGAGTGTACGCAGAGCGTCAGTCCACTGTGTATCACTTGCGTATTTGTGCATCAAGGGAGCCATTTTAATTTCGAAGTACGCTGGGCCGACGGGCTTAAAACGCAAAGGTGTGAGCCGGCCTAGAGATGTCTTAATTTTATGTGCCGCTCGGATAACATAGATCTATCAACTTTCTTTTATTGATGCTATGAGGATGCATGGCACAAATTAAGATGTTGAAAAGAAGAGTCTACCCACAAACACAATATTTCTCTAGCAGAAGCGGAGAAATCAGATAAACAGCACAAAGTCATACTTGAAGTGCAAGACCTTGCACGGGAAATCGCCTTCTTACATCTCCAGTCTAATAACACCTTACAAACCGTCCCGCTCACTTCGTTCATCAAACCAGAATCTTCTAAACATACCCAAGACAGCTTCTCACACTCATGGCGACAGGGCATTTTCAGTTGTTGCTCCTACACTCTGGAACTCACTTCCCCTTATTAGTTTAAGATCCCAGACGTCTTTCAATTCCTTTAAAGCATCTCTAAAAACTTACCTTTTCCGTAATTGATTAAATTTAAGTTAACAATGTAGTAATGGTATTAGCAGTGTTAGTAGTAGTAGTAGTAATTGTGATAATAATAGGAATAGTATATATAATTTGTAATTTATTTATGATAAACGTTAAGAAACTTTGTCAAGCGCTTAGAGAAAATTTTATTAAGCGCTATATAAATACAGACTTATTATTACGATTAAACATTTTGGCAACTGTTGATGGTATGAAGATACCCTATTTGCATGTTTGCATAACCATGATACAATCTTTTGTTTGACATAACACAATGTATATGAACAAATGTAATCAGAACAAAATGTTGGCTGTATACATGGTATATGTCGATGACGTTCAAATGAATAAATTCTAAATTCCAAATTCCAATCTTTGTATCTTTCTGTAGAAATTATGAATTTTGCTTCATAAATATCAACAAAATAATGATTAGTTAGTAGTGCACAAATTTCTGTGGTAGTGCACCCGTGACGTTATCACATTTGCAACATGTTCACTTATTTGCCAGGTTTTCTTTTTCAAATAATGATTAAAAAAAAATTAATTACTGGTCCATTTTTCTTCAATCATGCACAAAAGCTGTTTTCATTAGGCCTCAACATTTGAATCTGTACGTTGTTATGGAACCAGCACTAACGTTTGATAGTAGGATATGTTTTGGAATTTGGAATTTATTCATTCGAACATTATCGACATATGCAGCCAACATTTTGTTCTTATTACATTTTTCCATGTTTTGTTTCCAAGTGAGATGCCATCAATCCTATTTTGCATCGCAATGATTAAAAAAAAAAGTGACATCGCTAATTTTATACAACGTCTCAAATCAATAAAAAGACGACACTTTGTACATATTTCTATATTCATCATATATTATTTTATTCTAAAGTCTATAAGAATGGACAAACAATCAAACGACAAAAATATATTAAAACACCTTTATTTAATGTACCTGGTTGGAATTTCTGGAACTTCCCGTCAAATATCCACTACGCTAGTTTTGAAAAAACAGCCTGCGTCGGTCAGTTGGAAAAAAATGCTTTATATTTACTTTCAATTGTTTTAATACAGTTCATAGTCAAGTAGAATCCCAGCAGGATCGTGACAAATTATGATAACGCTAGTCACTAAGATGACAGACATATACGAGTTTTTTTCGCCGCAGCAGCACTCCTTTTGAATCTCATTTTCGATGACACTTTAGGGCCTCCGTAATTGTTCGATATCCACGGATGACGAAAAATGAAAATGTCATCTTTTCATGAATTCTCAATGCTATAATATGCTATAATATCTCAATGGACTTCATATGGTCCGATATTAACAAATCACCAGCTTTTATTTGAAGGTATTTAATACACTGAGAATTCATAAAAAGTCGACATTTTCGTCTTTCGCCATTCGTGGATATCGAAAAATTCTGGAGGCCCTAAAGTGACACCGAAAATGAGATTAAAAAGTAGTGCTGCTGTTGCGGCGAAAAAAAATCTCGTATGTGTCTGTCACCTTAGTGCCTCCATAAAATTTTAAAATGCCAATAAAATTTTTCCCCAAGGGTGCCCAAGTGGCACCCACCGGATTTGAGTTTTGTACCCCCTAGACTATCAGATTCACACAAAAAACAGCGTTATCATGCTATGTCACGCTTTGGGTATAAAAATCGGGTCAATTCTCTTCGGCTATCATGGGGAAAAACAGACTTGAAGGGCATTGCTCAAAATCAAATGCAACTTTACAAATTGTAACACGTTTTTTTTTCATTCGCGCACAGTATACGCATTTAACAAGACGCGCATGAAGCAATGAGTTTGATTGGCGCTTACTGATTAACTGCAACTTGCGATCGATTGCAACTTTTGAACAACACCCCCTTAGAAGGTATTAAAAATAATATTTGAAATTTCAAGCTTGTATTACATATATTTTTTAATTCTACTTTTATTTTTGACACTTCACTTGTCTTGAGTGAAAATTAAAAAAAGAAAAAGAAAAAGTACAACTACATGTTGATCCCTTCAGGACGATTGACCACGTTTTGTGTTTTTGTTCAATAATATTTGATATATACTCTAAAATAATATACCAGATGAATGAGTATAAAGAAAACAAACTACACTAAATCTGGCCATTTTTTTATTCTGCCAACATTTGTCGTTGGACGCAGAGAACCTTTTTATTGAAAGTATTCACTAAAATTGTCACAAATACTTAAATTGGCAATGCAGATATCATTTCAACATCTCTATTTTCCACGTAAATTGGCAACTTTTAACTTTTTAATACGCCTTTTTTATGAAGAAAATCTAATATGGTAACATTGTGCAACTGGAACGTTCTAAAAAGAGATTCTGATATCTTAATTTTAGAGTTGCCAATTTAGGAAAGAAATAGTGATTGAATTTGATGTGAAATAATCTCCGTCCTGAATGGGAGGCCTCATTTTTTGAAGCCGCTATTTCTTGACACTGTCTCTCCATTCGTAAAGAAGGGTGTTCACTTCATCAAAGATTGGATTCAGGCGATTCTTCACACGTTCAACATAAGCTCTCAAAAGTGGGCGCCCTTCAGTCACGTCTCGACCATTCACAGTGTTCTGCATTATCTGTTTGATGAAACCAAAAAAAAAAAAAAATCATTTAATAAACAATTAGAAGCACAGAACCATGAGATAACGAAAATGAATGCTGAAGGCTTTTACTCTCCACAATATGCACAAAATCGGTATTTCGCCTTATCACCAACATGACCAACATATCAAATTCTGGTGCTAGTTTAGAAAAGTTGTTTCGTTTGTAATTTTGTAATCTTGACTATACTTAGTCAAAGTCAGTCAAAGCAGTCTTAACAAATAAGGATAAACGTTCTTCCAATAGTTGGCATATGAAAAATACCACCATTGACATGCGCAGAAGTACCAAGCCATAAAGGGACACACTAGACTAAATATTGGATATCATGAGGCACTTGTTAGCGTTAGCTAATCGTTTCCCTTTTTAATTTCCGCGCACAGGGAGGGTATATTTCAAATTTACTTCTTTACTTCTTCTTTTCAATTAAGGTCTTGGTCTAGGCCAGAAAAAAATTGGATTAAAAGCAAAGAAAAATAAAAAATAAAAACAGACGAACAGATAAGTTTGAGGCAAATCGGACATCAAGCAAGAAATTTACAAACATTTCAAATGTATAGCTCAAGACAGGGGTTTTCCTGCAAATTGGGAACTTTGGTCTCGTGATATTATGTAAGTCATGCACTTCTCTGCAAGTAGTTTATTATAACTTACTTTTGTTATCTTTTTCTTAATCCTTTAGCGCAAAGAAACTTTATATTTCGTCGATAAAATTAATGCCTGGACGCCAAAATGTATTAATTCAACCTTGTGAATACCAAAATATATATGCATTTATGGGTCACAACGGGTTCTTAATATTATTTATAATAATATAGCAATTGACTAATGCATGACACGTGACCAAATCTTTTACAATTTGAATGAAAATCACTGGTCAATGCAGCTATATAATTGAAATATTCATAAGTTTGTTATTTATTGTCCGATTTACTTTAAACTTTTTTATCGGCTGTTGGTAGATTCTTCTGGTTTTATTCAAAGAAAGAATTTCCTGGTGCTGAACCATCCCTTACAGTTTTTAGACACTCGATCTAAAATGAATAAGATGTGTCAGATTATCCATGTTTTTACGAATTGACTGTAAGAGGATGACATTGGTTCTTGGAACCATTTACCTGTAGTTCTATATTGAAACCAATACGATATACACTTTCATTAATGTGCCTAAATTTGTATTACAGAATGCCCTTTTAATTTCTGCTATGCTGTGACTTATTTGCCTTCATATACTACTCCTTTTGTAGAGAAACTTAGTGAAATTTGGATAATATAATAGTCATGCAATTTATATAGTGCACGTATTCAAATTCTGTGGAGTGCTCAAGACGCTATGCATTATCATTACCCTGGCTTATCCATCTATCTCACTTGGGTTGAGTGCAGCACAATGTGGATAGAATTCTAGCTGAAGGAAACTACGTCATGGGTGGGATTTGAACCTACGTCCCTCAGGTTGGAAAGCGAGAGTCAAAACCACTACACCACGGCTACGTTTGGTTTCTCATTTGCTACATAACGCAAATGTCCGACCAAGCCTTTACCTCACAAATTGCCATCACATCTGCAATCGAGATTTCATCCCCAGCCAGCCAATTGTTATTTTGCAAGAACGCCCTCTCCAGTTTGTCGAGTTGATTCTTCATGTTCTCGCGAGAGTTCTTCAGCATTTCCTCGGAGGCATGTTGTTTTCCTCGTGTGATCACAGGCATGGCAAACTATTGCAAATGGATAAAGAATGCAAAAATATCAAATGACAATAAGTTATTGATATAATCATAATATAAACGTGAAAAATCCCATAAACAAAGAACACCCTTAAATTTGTCTAGTTATGTTAATGGGGGTCCGAGGGCTAAAAATGTGCCTTATTGTGTAAAATCGTCTGAAGAAACCAAATTTCGCTCAGATGACAACCAATTCATTCTCTTTCGATTTTTGGTGGATTCAAAATTATTCAGAATTATTGCGAAACACAAAAATTACCACCACAAATCAAAAAAGTATGGGCCAAATTTGGTAAACCTAGACGAATTTTGCACAAACATTCAAAAGGCCCTCCACCATGTCTTCATGTTCTTACCATAGCTACTTTATAATTTCCCGCAATTGTTAAGTTATATAAACTCCTCAACAAGTTTGGAAATCTACGTTTACGGATACATAGGAAAAATATGGGAAACTTGCTTCTATATCGAGCAATGTCACTGGAAAGTGTGATTTATTACCTAAAGAATGACACCTCCTTTATATACAGTTACATTTATTATTTCACGGCTGAGATATTCCGTATGAAATCAACAAAGGTATGAGAGTAAAAACTGAAAAATCTGTAATTGACTCATTGTAGTGTCAGTGGTTTTGAATGGATAAAATTGATGCAAGAGCAAAAAAAGAAAACCGATGAATTAAAGAGTGAAGTAATGAACAAATTATTTTTTTTTCAGGTGAAATTTTAAGATTTATACCAGTCATTGGGCCTGATCCAAAAGTAGGTCAACCTAGGACTTGATTTTTCAAATTCATTTTTAGTTTGACATTTATGCCTTATTGGAAAGCCCAAAGTCTATATTTCATGAATTCATATTGGTCCCAGTGCCTCTTTGTTTCAATTTGCGAAAATTGGCATCTGAACTTGAAAAACGCCCTCATCAAGGTGACGGAACGGATTTTTTTTTTAATTTGTTTCTCACTGCTTATGCTGAATTATTTCCAAAAAATAAATCATGATAATTTGTGAAGTAATTCTAAAGTAACAATAATGTAAAAAAAAAATTTGAGAAAATTTCCACATATTGTCAAAAAATGACATTTTTGGGTAAAAAATATTCATTTTTAGCACTTTGACACAGTATAGTTTAATTTCTGTGATATTCAGACAGAATTGTGAGCTGAAGCTTTTTTTTAACATTCAATGAATAAGTGCCCAAACACAAATAATCCATTAAATTTGAAATAATTATCCTTAGGTAGAAATGGGAGGTTGCCAACAATTTTTTTTCTCCAATTATGGGTGACGGGATGGAATTTATGGATGGGCTTCCTTGTGCGATGTCATGGGGACGACCCTCTGCTGCTTCGGAATCAGGGGGACGACCCTCAGCTACTTCGGAGTCTGGGGGACGACCCTCTCCTGCTTCGGAGTCACTGGTTTAGGTCAATGGTGGATTTTGATCTCACGGGATATAGCTTTGATACATATCAAACATTTCTTTTATATCATTTCTTTTAACTTTGATAGAATATCAAATTGGATGCTCAGAATTTTGGCATTTTATCATTCCGTCCCGTCACCGTTATTAGGGACCTTTAGCATGTACAAGACGGTAGTGCCGATCACAACGTTCGCTCTAAGGTCCATTCAAGAAGTAGTGTTGTGTTGGTGCACCCTTCTGGAACGGACCTTAGAGCTAACGTTGTGATCAGCCATACCGTCTTGTACATGCTAAAGGTCCCTATTAAAACTGCGTTACCGTAGCAACCATCTTTTCATAATTCTAATTTTTTGTGTGTAATTGTTCCTTGGACTTCACTCTATAAAGTTAGACTGAAATGTAGGTTAGATCTATCAACTGCTGTCAGTAAAGAAAAAATAGATAAAAATGTCCGTCCCGTCACCTTATGAGGACTTTTGGATCGGGCCCCATTGTAATAAACATCTTTACAAGTTGATTAGCATTGATTATTTGTTCATCGATATATCAATTCACAGGCTTGTATCCATTTAAATGCATAGTTTAACAACGTAACTACAATAGATCAATTAACGATTTGCAGGTTTTGCGT
>BQKZ01001843.1:2234-17927 GCA_036244855.1 Temnopleurus reevesii | reverse complement strand
AATTTAAGGTGCGCACATGATTGCATTCTGCTTTTTATCGATTTTTTGTTTATCAATTGAGTCTAAATAAAACCGAACGAACAAACTAACAAGTAGAAAACAACATGAACAAGTGATGCATCTTACGTTTCTCCTAGAGTAAAGTTGCCATCTTTGATTGCTGGGACTGTGGTCAGTGGATTCACTGCCATAAACTCGGGTTTCTTATGTTCTCCTGAAAAAGCAGACAAGTATATTTGGGATTGAATTGCATCAGAAATTTCCGACATCTAAACATTCGCAGAGATGACAACCAATACGGAATAATATGCATGATGGCAAAATTAAAATGTGAATAACGCAACAGCTGAACAAAAGTGAGAGCAAACAAGACAAGAATAGCCATACTCTCAGCTATTCATTTGTCATGAAAACCTTGAATTTGCATGTAAATAAACCTGGTGCGTATTCCGTAATGGTTGGCATCTCTGCATTCGCTATAACAATTTAACAAAAATTATAGACCATGTTAAGTTGTCAAAAATGTTAGAGAATATAGGAAGGCAATTTCCATCCCTCACAATTTAAATCTAAAACTCCCCAACAATAGAATATTGATAACAGTGAATACAAATAAAAGGCAGAGTCCACAAATAAAATAATCAACATTTTTCCGTTAGGTAAAGGGTATTGTTGCATGAACACTGAGAAATATCGATACATATTGACTCCATAGAACAATACATTTCAATGAAATTGTAAATAGTTTGGTGCAATACTACCTATCGTCTATGGCAAATTCATGAAAACATGGTCGATTAGATTAAATTGTATGATTTATTGAAATAATACACTGAATACATAAACATGCGCTCAGTAAAAAATAATTTTTGATGTTTCATCTGAACATTTCTAACGCAGTAAAATCTCAAATTATATCATGATGATCAGAATCAATTAACCTAAATACCACGTCATTTCTTCACCTAATTTACTTTCTTCTATTCTCTGTAAGGAAAGGAAACACCTAGCGGTTAAATGGGAGAGAACGGAGAAAAAATGGAGGGGGGAGCCACTATACAATAATTTTTTTTGAGGGGTTGGGGTTGGGTTAGAGGTAAAATTCTACAAAGCACACAATAAATACATAAAGACAGAAATATTGCCAACATACCAGTGAACAGATCCACCGTCACCTCCTCCCATTCAATCTTGGTGTTCTTCAAGAAGATAATAAGGGCGCGACATGGCTGCGATCGCAGGTTCACATAGACCTTGACTACCATATTTGTCTCCTACCGGTGTCCCCCGAAAAGCTCAGCTAAAAAGATTCCTTGTGCTTCACCGACAAATCTCGATATAGGAGTGCCCACTCGCATTCCCAATCAGTCACGATTGAAAGTATGAATTCATATTTCAATATCAAAGTAAACAGTATCATGGTGGTCAAAGGAGGGTATATTAGGGATGGATGGATAGGGAGGGGGGGGGGGGCAAATTGAGCGTCAAGGCCTCTTTATGTTTATTTATTTATTTACTATTTATTTATTATAGTCTTCTTTAAAAACAGGGTAGGTGCATTCAGTTGTAAAAAACTGCTTTACAAGCACGCCCTGTGTACAATAAATATGCATACATGAAAAAATACAGCAAAAACAAGAACAGAATACATACATACGGTAGAGCAGCAAAAGAAAAACATGAATAAAGATGAATATGAAAATTTTCTATCTTTGGTGCTCACGCTTTTGGAATATAGGTTTTGAACGGATTGTCTGATTTTGCCCAAATTTTCACTCTTTGTTTATCTGATTTGTATTCATTTAAATGGAAGCATGATTATTCCACGTACGGGTAGGTTCCCTTTATAGTGACTGGTGTAATGAAAGAAATGACACCGAGTCTTTTTTTTTTAATCACAATAACAATGCTCACCTTATGATTGCTTGGTAAATGTTTGTTCGTTCAGTGTTTATTAAAGATATATCATGCGGTTAGGAGACTAAATTGTGACATATCATACAATAAAAAACAGCAACACATTTACAATACATACATGTCTGTTCTGAGTAAAAGTTCTGTGTATTGAAATCCTCGCGCTGATATACTTCGAGAGGGGGGTGGGGGTGAATCCCCCTTACCCGCGTCTTGAAGAAATCGAACGTGTCAAGAGCGCCCATCATGATTCATGATCTGACAATATCTCATCTTCAAAAGCCATTGTATTTGTACAGCCCAAAGGTGAAGTTCGTGTGTATAGTAAAAAGAAATAAGAATATTCAAATATTTACATGTAGTAGGTCTTTGTTTGCAGACAAACGATTTCAAATCTGAGGTTCAGTCCAAATGCCGGTATCGCCGATATGATTTTAACAGAAAAACTTTATACATTGGAATCATACTTTCAGATAGAATATGCCGAGGATGCTAATCATAACTTACTCTTTTTTTACTAATTCTTTTCTGGATTTCTCATTTGCATGTATTTTAAAAGGGGGTACCGAACCCTGGAATTAATGTGATCTTAAAATGTGAAAAATATTCAACTGTGAAACTTTATATGCAAAAATAATTTGATTATCTGTTCAGAAGTTATGTATTGTAAAAGTTTTTAATGACGTCCTGTCATGGGAAACTATTGAGTCGGCACATTCTTTAAAAAAAAAAATCCGTGACGTATTCACGTATCAATTCGTTGGTAATTAATTATGCATAACTCATTTTGTATTCTAGTTTTTAAAACTTTTTTTTAATTCTGAATGTTGCTCATTACATGACCTCGAGTCTTATGGGGTTTTGCTCAAAGGTTGCAATTGATCGTAAGTTGCAGTTGATCGGTACGCGCCAATCAAAATCATTGTTTCATGCGCGCCTTGTTAAATGCGCACACCACGCGTGAATGAAATTATGCGTTACAATTTGCAAAGTTGCAGTTGATTTGCAGTTGATTTTGAGCAACACCCCCTATAGATACACAATAAAATTTTGATTACAAATTTCATGGTAATGGAGTCCTTTAATTGCATTTGATGTGTGGACATATGAGCAAAAGTGTAACGGCATTTTCACGGAATGGACCATATGTGATAGGTGACAAAATTCACCTTGTTTAATGTATTTCATTGATATGCGCCCTTAAATGGTCCTTAAATTGTAGATTACGATTACATAGAGATATCCAAATAGACAGATTAGCATTTTGAAACTAATATAGAAGAAGCTAGAATAACTTCGAAAAATTGTCCGATTTCGTACACACCCGTATTTATGCATGCAAATCGATTTGTGTATACATATAGGATCGTACATTTCACATCAATTTCTGCATCCTAACTATTACTAATTCATACTTTGAAATTTGGACAATAATCGTACAATAGATTAGAAAGTTATGAATATTTCAACGTTTTAACTCAACAGTTGTTTCTCATGCTAATTGATAAAGATGGATCACGTGATATGACGTTTGCCATATACTTTTCTGCGAGCAGTTTATTATATCTTATTGTTTTAAAACCCCCTTTTATCAATTTTCAACGGCAAAAAAATTGTCGCTTTATACACGAGTACATGCAGATACATTTATTGATTCAACCTTTTGAAGATTTAGAAAAAACAAAAACAATTTATGGAGTAATTAGTTATAATACCGTAGGTTTACTGACAGGAAGTGCTTTGAATATCACCATTCAATCACTAGAATATTCATAGCTTTCTTATTTCTTGTCGTATTTACTTCAAACTTTTTTATCTGTTCATCTGATCTTTGGCTTCAAATCAAAGCAAAGAGTTTTCTAGGGCAGACCCAATAATTGTCCGTGCATATCATGAGTACATTTGCTGAATCTTACTGGATTTAACAGCCTTATAAAAATGTTCCATCAAATATAAACCAAGCATGACTTGACATTTTTCCAATGACAAGTAAACAATAGCTGTAATACAAACATTCTGTTATCTCAAAATACTTCGATAATCTTGTCAAAAACGTCGGTCAAGTTCTGTGATAAAATGAATGAACAAATATAAACTCGCTGAAGACAATTTTGTATCTACAATCTGAATTCAAAGGACTTTAAGTTTTATCATTGATTAGATCCTGCAATCATGGCAAAATGGAATTTGAAATGAAGTCTTTGAATTGAAAATACGTTGGCGTACAGTATATCGAATACGTTGGCGTACAGTATATCGAATACGTCATGAGTAAAAAAAAATCTTTCGAAACCTGGTAAACACATATCACTTTTCTTCAATACATTATTACAGGAATGAAGTAAAGACAATATAAACAAACCAAACACGAAAAAATGGAAAGATATGAGACTTCGAATTACACAATTCTTGCATATTTAAGAAAATTAATGAAGTGAAATGTTTGTCTTAAGAGTAAGAGTGTTCGCTCACGCATATGATTATGCTTACTCTTCTAGCTACGCGGATGGAACTTTGACTAGCACTACCTGTACATTTTGTTACTCGTCTCCCCCGTTAAAAAGTTATGCTGTTTTCGCTTTTACACGATATAAATTATTTCCGAAAAATGAAGTCAAACGCAAATTCAATGGCCCTTTTGAATTCTATTCAGATCGGAACCGGCTTGCGATTGTTGTGTCCGCAAAGTTGAATACACGGCGTACGGTTCTATTGTCTGTCGCCCACTTAACTTTTCGGAAATAGTTTATATCGTGTCCTTACATTTCTTGTTCTGTTAATTTGCAATCAACATGATCGGTGTATAGTAGAATAATATACAAAAATGGAATTCTTGATTTAAAGTTTGTTGAAAGTCATCAAAGTATTCTTTTGATCATATGTTTCCCTCCATGCGTAGAACTCTTCGTGTGTTTCATCAAAGACTGGATTTAGACGTTCCTTTACGCGATCGACGAACGCTCTCAGTTTTGGTCGACCTTCCGTCACGTCTCTTCCATTTAAAGTGTTCTGTATGATCTGTTTACACACCAAAATAAACACATGAATAGATAGATGAATAAATAAACATGTGTGAACAAACACTTGAAAATTAAAAACAATTATGAACTTTCTTTTATCTAATCGAATGTTAAAAAGTCCTATTGTTTGATACACTGTAGTCTTGATTAACTCCATCATTGCATTTAAGGCAAAACAAAACCCATTTGAAAGCATATTGTCATCAAATTTGGTTCCATTGGAATATGAATGATAAATTCTTTATATTCTTTCAATTTCCAAACTCTTCTCAAATCGCACTTACTGTAGAATCGGCAGAACAAAATTATTCATCTACCGATAAGAGCCATCACCAGTTTTTTTTGTCTACGGGGCCGTAATTATGTCATGCAGATTTCTGCGTAGACAATGTAAAATATAATTGTACAATGTGTAGGCGTAAAAAAAAAGAATGATTGTTACGCTCAGATATTGCATAATCAATTCGGCTTTCGACCGAAGTCTATATTTCATTAGTCAGTCCAGCGTATCCCCATCAACTTCCTATTTGTCTCCGGGTTGAATCGACTCGATTTCGCTCGGCCTATTTAGCTGTTTGTGGACAAACTGGATATACCGGCCATTGGCCATGGTCTTTACCTCTGAAACAGCCATGACGTCAGCAATGGATATATCGTCCCCTGCAAGCCAATCCTTATCCTGCAAGAACGCCCTCTCTAGTTTGTCGAGCTGTTTGGTCATGTTTTCCGTGTCAGTCTTTAACCTTTCCTCCGAAGCATGCTCCTTTCCTTCAGAAAAGAACGGGATGTACACCTGCGGGTATGAGAAACGAAATTGGCTGTAGCCATAAAGATGCAAAATTGCACCTTAATTTCTCAATTTTATTTATCTATCTATAACCCTACTGAAATAACACTAATAAAAATAAATGCAATTTTGCATCTTTAGGGCTACAGCCTCATAAACTATAGTAGCACCTTAAGGTTAGAGATTCACCCTTTTGGGAAGAGATCCTAAAGGGTACATATCTCCAACCTAACCGGTGATGTTACTGTATCAGCACTCGTAAGGGCGCAAATTGCTTCCGAATTTCCTAATGTGAGAAGTGAGAATGACCATTCCTCTAAAATCCCCGATCGTTACCTGCAGACTTGAAAGTTTAGTCAACGTGTTGTCCACATCTGATGGGAGTAGAATACTCAAAACATTGTTGTGAAAATACAAATGCACCATCATTTTAATATACGGTCATGTTCTACTAAAGACCCAAAGCGTCGAAAATAGTCCGATATCCTTACCGTCAAAAGGTGCCGAAAAGTGTCGAAATACAAAAGCTTCGGCACTTCCGACACTCTTTGGCAGTATTCGGCAATTGATATGACTAACATGCCCTCATATTAATGCAGGAAACATTGACAGCATATCATGTTCATAGTTTGTGTGAATAAAATCGATCCAGGAATTGTGTAATTATCGCAAAAAAAAAATGATCAACGACGATGCTGCCAACATCTTCTGAAATTTTACATTTTATTTTATTTTATTTCAATACATTGTACCTCTGAGACGAACATCCCGAAGCATGCTCCTCTTGTGCCCGTATGATGGAAGGCTAGATACTCATCTACTTTGGCTCTCTTCCTCAGATCCTTTGGGTACCAGTGTTCTGGAACCTTATCTTCATACTTCGTTGCCAGGTAACGGATGATTGCCACTCTGTTTTGATAAGAATAGCGCTAAGAAAGTATATCAAAGTCACAGAAAACCCTAATATAGTCTCCCTAAAAGATTGTGCATCTTGTTAAAATTTTGGAAAATTGTGTTTGGCGTTGATTTGTTATTCTAAATGATCCTACACACAGAAAAATTAGGGTACATTTTTGTGTGTTAACGTAGAGTTACAATCCGATGCAACACCAGCTGAACCTATCAGATTTGTACCCCGAGAAAAATTATATATCCTTTGCTGGTGGTACAAGTTTTTACCCTCAGCATGACGTGCAACTTTGGACCCATCGGATTCAACGTTGAACCAGAAAGATATGTTGTACCCCATACCGGAAGGGGGTACAAAGTTGTACCCCTGGCCAGAATGCGGTATAACTTTGAAACCTTCAGGGGTACAATCTTTAATCCGTGTTTGGTTTAGCAGTTCCTTCATCGATTGTACCTTTAGGGATACAAGTTTATACCTTAATGTAGTGTCGGTAGTTTAGTTTCAATGACACAAACTTGTGTTAACCGTGTTTTGCATGTAGCTGTGTGGGATCATAGGATGGAACAGAAAAAAACATCATCAATAACACAGCAAAACAACCGTAAAGCAGATGAGGGAACAAAAGATACAGAAACTAAATACCTAGATAAATGAATAAAAAAAAAAGAAAGCTTACGATTCTCCCATGCCAAAGTCCCCATCGAGCATTGCTGGCACTGTACAAAGAGGAGTCACTTTAGCAAACTCATCTGTCTTGTGCTCACCTGAATAAGAAAAATAAGGTCACAGAGCCAGTTTTCTCGGAACTTTATGCATTTAATTACTTTGCGAGCCGTAATGAAATCACTGATATAATACTATTTTTCAGTGAAAAATTTGAGTATGCCCATAGCTTGTTTGGTTAAAATCTGCACAAAAGTCAGAAAATGTCTTTGTTATCGCAAAACAAAGAAAGCGCCCTGCGTTGGTCACGTTGATGGTTTTTGCCAGCACACTGCCTCACATAGAAACTCAATAAGGATTCAGATTACACGTGAAGCGAGCGCAAAATTGGAGAGGATGAAGGTGCTATAAATGCGATGATAGTGGCGCAAATTTGAGCTGATTACCTTATTATTTCTGTTTGTCAGCTCCTCGAAGAAGGGGGGAGGGGGCGCGAGATTGAAACAAATTCGAACAATTAAACTCGTCAAAAAATGTACGCAACATGTGCATTCTGTGTGTATTGAATTACCTTGAATGAGCCACGATAATGCACATACATCAACAACTACACTGCAAACACGGTGGTGTTAAATTTAACACCAACTGCAATCTATATCGGACCACACCAGAAAAGTGTTAAAATAACATCAGTTTAGAATCAAATCAATAAATACCGACTGGTGTTGTTCGGGGTCTTTAACAACCCCGGTTGGTTTTGAAATATATTAGATTGATTCTAAAACTGATGTTATTTTAACACTTTTCTAGTGTGGTCCTATAAAGATTCCGGCTAGTGTTGAATTCAACACCGGCGTTTTTGCAGTGTATTGTATTTGCTGAAACTTACCTTTAAATAGTCTAATAGTTTCTATCTCGAACGGGATCCTGGTGTTTTTTAAAAAGATAATCAGCGATCTGCATGGCTGCGAAAGGAGATCGACGTACACTTTGACAACCATTTTGATTTGCGAAATTAAACGGTAGGATTCCACAAGTGAAAAAGATCGTATAATGGCTGCATTTAGTGTTCGGAATATCATGACAGTCTAAAGTCCATTAACATGTATATATATATTTTTGTTCTCTGAGTACAAAGGTCAGCGCAAAGGTCAGCGCATTTTGATCAATGGTTTACATAGAAATATTTGTGACACTTTGAACAGCAAATTCAGCTCGTTATATCAGTAGGCATATTTATCTTTTCTTTTTAAGATGGTTTGGCGTTTCATTCGTTTTATTTTATGAGATAATGTGAAGTAACAGTTGTTGTTTTTACTAGTAGAAAAAATATCGAAAAATTTGAAGAAAAAAATGACGCCGTGCGTCATTGTTTTTTTTTCTCCTTTTGATTTTGACCAGAGCATTATACCTCACACGCGAAATTGGAATTTCATTATTTTGTTCAGGGGCAAGAACAGAATAACGTCACAATTTTTAGTTTGCGTTTGCTAATGGCAGTCTCAAACTGCCAGGATGCATACACGAACTATACAGAGTAGGAGAAGTATACTGGTTTGGTAGTTTATCATAATTTGATATGTTTTCTATAGACCGATAGGGTATAGACATATTTCTGTGAGTTATAGGTGGATCGGGGCTGCGAAAATATCGCCCCCTCAGATGGGATTTGAACCCGTGACCTCTCAGTTACTAGACGAGTGACACGTAACCACTTAACTATCGGAGTGCCCGAGTGATCGGGTTTCCAATATCTTCCCGTTTATTACGAAGCTATCCTAATACACCCAAATCAAGTTATAAATACACTAGCTCAATTTATTTATTTTCATTTTCATCATCATGACCAATACTCTCTGTTTTGAATGATATAAGTCGTCGTTGTTCTTGCAGTCGTTGCACCAATAATCGATAATACAATGGAAACTCGGATTAAAGAGATCTCACAGATGGTAATTTGGTAATTTATTTATTTAGAATTCATTGGCATAAGCAGTCAATATTCTGTTCATATAATATTTTATTTATGTATAACACTATTCTTGAAATAAAAAAGGTAAGGATTCGTTCACAACCCTTCAAAACTGATTACTGCTACCTTTTAAGGTCCCAAGCACCTCGTTATATTACATTCCCACTGTAACAATAATATAATCAATTTTATGTACATTATTGCAGCTTGGGAGTACAATGCTAATGAAATGATACAAGGTAATAAGATTATGGTACTGCATTTTTTTTTATTACATCATCATGATTATGACATACATGCAATGAAAATGATCCATGCACTAACTCTGATATCAAAAGATATCTTGAAAGATTTATATATTATTTCATAGTAGCGTAAGTATGAACGATGATACAGTTCATGGTACATTTAAAGCACTTTTTTTTGTTTAAAAACATATAAAGAATATACTTGTTTTCATTATATATTGAATGAGTGATCATTTTATGCTTTTAATACAACGCATTTAAATCAGTCTAAAATTACATTCAATTAGGTGAAGTATGAGGAACTTGTTAAAAATGAGAAAATAGTTGTGAAACTAATAAATAAGTCACATTGAATTTTTATACTACAAAGAGTACATATACATAATTATTCAATATTGAGGGCGAATTATTAATCAATTCGACCACATAACATACTTTTTATGCTGACATGTGATTGGAACAGAAACTTCATTTTCCATTATGTTTCATTTGCGGTTAGAGTTTCAGTAATGTTCTTTTTTTAGATAAAACAAAAATTTTGTTCGTACCCCTAGCATTCTTTGGAATTTCTTTTGGAAAGTCACGATTCATTGTTATATTTATTCATGTAGAACATATAGTACAAAGTAGTCAATTCTTACACATTAATTAATTTATTTTGCTATTCATTTTTCTTAGTCCGCTTCCTTAGGAGTTATAAAGGGAGGAGAGCTATGAGGAACGTTTCTCTATATCTCCAACGTTCACGCAGTAGGCCTATAGACATATATACATTATATATATCGGGCCCACTGAGAGTTTGCAACGTCATATTACGTGTGCCCATTCATGCAATACACATCGGACACTGTCAATTCTTACACACTAATTCAAATTTTTGCTCATTAATTTCTAAATATTGAAGAACTTTCGAAGAATTAAGTGTGTCATGGAACAATAGATCCGTACGTCACAAGTATTGATCTATGCTGATATCACAATCGCAATCCGGTCCCAATTCCAATATCATTACAAAAGAGCATCGAATTAATGTTCGACTTAATTTTATGTCATCTTCAAGATGATTTTTAGAATGGCAGATGCAACTTTCTTCTCGTAATTGTGAACGTGGTGAAGGATGACTTCTTTAATTTTCAATCGGGTGTCAATTTTACTTCTGTTTGTAGTTGTCTCTCATCTCATACAAAACTGAATGGGCTTCATCGAAGATAGGGTTGAGACGATTCTTCAAGCGATCGACAAAC
This sequence comes from Temnopleurus reevesii, assembly GCA_036244855.1. NCBI lineage: Eukaryota > Metazoa > Echinodermata > Echinoidea > Temnopleuroida > Temnopleuridae > Temnopleurus > Temnopleurus reevesii. Next base: position 7,169 of record BQKZ01001843.1, on the reverse strand, counting down.
GCTTTGAGTTTTGGTCGCCCCTCTGTTACGTCTCGACCATTCACCGTGTTCTGCATCATCTGGTAACCAAAATAAAAAGAGGTATTTTGAAGATTATTAAACGAGGGGATTAAGAGCCTTTTAAAAGAAATGTTATGTGTAATAAGATATAATCTATTTCCGCAAAATTAAGTCGAACACCAATTCAATGCTCCTTTGTTAAGCTATTCAAATTGGAACCGGCTTGTGATATTGCTGTACTTGTCTGCACAGCTCAATACACGGTGTACTAATCTATTGTTCGTGACCCATTTTATTTTACGAAAATGTTTATATCGTGTTGTGTACATCCTTGCACAACATGTCTTGGGCGCGATATAAAGTATTTCCGTAAAACAAAGATGATCATGGGACAAAATGATCTGTATGCCGTGTATTGAACTGTGCGGACACAACAATCACAAGCCGGCTCCGATTTGAATAGCATTCCGGAGGAGCAGTGAATCGGCGTTCGACTTGTTTTTAAAGTCAGTCCGTCATATCATGATTAACATGACTTCCGGTTGCGAGCGCGAACGGACGGCGTGTTGCGTATTGGCAACAACGATTTTGAAAATGTCCTTGCTTACGCACCTTGCCAAGCTCAGACACTCGGAACACTTCGTACGTATATCCGATCCGTGTTGTCGTCGAGTGTAACTTTGATTCCTCCCCTCTCCAGCTTCGATTTTTCTAAAAATGTGCAAACGCATTCGTATGCCATTGCCGAGCTCCGAGCTAGCGACATATAACTTGCTCGCTCGCTCGCTATTCCTGGTTAGAAATGTCGTGATTTTTCTGTTCGCCAATCTTCGTAATCAAAATGACCGCGGCCAGGCCACGCCCTCTGAACGTCATGTCGCCCCGCCGTTAAAGAAAAAAACATTATATCGTTTTGGAATATACTTGTACCACAATCATATAATTACATAAGGAAGCCGATTCCATTTTTTTATGATGATAATTATAAACTTACAATTCTGACAAAACAAGTTGGATGGCTCCAAATAATATCTCCAGTCCCAACTTGTTTTGTTTATATGTGTTCAAATTTAATTTGTTTTCCATGAACCCTTTCTAAAATGCAAAAAGAAACTCAAAAGAAGTCACTGCTACAAGCTGGTCCCACCCTGTTGCTAAACTTAATCATCTTAAATTCGAACCATAATCTCTAAATTAATTATTTGGATAATAAATGAATTTAACACGATATAAAATATTTCAGAAAAGTTAACTAGAGCGCAGACAATAGGTCCGTAAACTGTGTATTCAACTTTGCGGACGCAACAATGACGAGCCGGTATCGATTTCAATAGCATTACAAAGGAGCATTGAAATTGCGTTCGACTTAACTTTTCGAAAATACTTTATATCGTGTTGTTTGTACAATTGAGATTGAGAAAAATAATCTTTGAATATGAGATCTCAATTGGAATAAGAAAGTAATGATTACAATTTCATTGATGCTGTTTAAGAGTACGATGGAAACAGTGTGTTGATGTGACTGCCCTATTACATGACTAGTGCTATAAAAATTATTCACATTATAATTATACGTTCTTATATAGTGACTAACACTAACTTTATCAGTCGTTCCTAAGCTCTATACAATGTATCATGATTACCATGGCTTTAGCAGTGCAGCTGTAGGTAGCGCGATGCATGTCAAGAAAAATAGTTCTTGCCAGGTACCCATTCACCTGATCGGGTCGAGTGCAGCACAATGTGGAGGATTTTATGGCAAAAGGAAATTAACGTCCTGTGTGGGTTCGAGCCTGCGACCCAGTGACTCTATTCCTTTGAATAAGGGACAACCTTTTTTTCTTAACGCCCCCATGCCAACATAAAATCTATCTGACTTTTACCTCACCTCTGAAACGGCCATGACGTCAGCAATGGAGATTTCATCGCCTGTTAACCAATCATTGTCACGAAGGAAAGCATTTTCCAACTTGTCGAGTTGCTTCGTCAGGTTGTCTGTGTCGTTCTTCAGTCGTTCCTCCGATGCATGCGCCTTCCCTCCCGAGTAAATTGGTATTAGCACCTTGAGTGAAAAGGTAGTTATGCAATAGACATGATTAATTATCTAATCGATTAATGTGCAGGCGCGTAGCCCTGGAAAACCAAAGGAAGAAGAAGAAAAAAAGTCCTCTCCTCTTAGCTTTCATTTTTTTTCTTTTTGAAAATTTTGCGCGACGTGATCCTGACCATCATTTTTTAATGAATGAAATATTTTCTTGGTCGAGTTTAAAAGCAGTTGATTTCAAGAGAATTTTGGTTCCATAAACATTTCAACACATTTAGTGAATTCTTCAGAGGCAATAAATACAAAAAACCTTTGACCAGATAGTCATGACCCTTTCTCAGATATCGCGAATTTATGGTTCTCAAACGGATTTCAGCAATTTGATTTGATTTGATTTTATTCGTCATATATGAACATATTATACGATACCATGACAAGGATGACCCATGAAAGCCGAAAGGCTTATTTCCAATGGGGTCCTTACAGTACAACATACATCATAAAACAAAAATAAAATCCACAAAATACAACAATAATCAATCCAAAGTGTTACATAGAAAAACAGTTGGTAAAAACATCTAACGCCCATGGAACGTTACAGGGTCTGAAAAGACAGTAACAACTCTCGTTTGAAAGTAAATAAACATAAATTATCGAAGGCCCCGAAGGGATTCGGTTTTCAAATATTTCTTGAGTACAATTTTGAAGTGGGGGAAACTTTTAACCAGTTTTATGTGGGTTGGGAGGGAATTCCAAAATTGAATGCCATTGAAATAGAACGAGTTTCCGACCTGATTTGTCCGTTTTGGTAAAACAAAATTCAATTGGCTGTGTCTCGTATTATGTCTATGGACATTTGACACACGAGAAAAATTTTCTGACATATAGTGGCTAACATTATTATAAAATATTCTATGAACATGGTGCAAAGCAAGCTGTTTTGCCCTTTGAGTGAAGTGGAGGAGACCTGCTTCCTCAAGTTCGTTAAATCCAACATGTGACCTAGGTTCTAAATCGTTGATAAATCTTACCATTTTATTTTGAATTATTTTTAGTCGTTTTACATCGCTTTTACATAGACTGGAGGACCAAGCACCACTAGCGTAAGAAAAAAAGTTACAAAAAGATACGTATATAAAGGGTATATAATGAGGTCTACTGTTGAGTTTCTGAAAAGACAAGCGCCATACATTTCAGATAGTGAGGGTGCATGTGCAAATTTGTCTCACACTCATGCGAACACTTCTGATTTCCTGGATATGTGTCCGTAACATTGGTCTGCCATGACTACAAGCACATACACACATGTACACATACAAATACACACACACACAACCACCCACAGACGTTTAATTCGTTTGACACACACACACACACACACACACACACACACACACACACACACACACACACACACACACACACACACGCTTACATAATTTTCGGACGTTGAAAACTTGTCTCATCATGCCCTTGAACTTCGAAGGACTATATCAATGTAATTGATTTTTTTTCTTCAAAATATAAATCCAGAAGAACTTAACAATACATTTTATGCCTGATTTAAAGGAAAAAAACTAAGGTCTAGTTTTTACCTCACTAATGAAGATTCCGCAACAAGCGCCTCTCGTTCCAGTATGATGAAAGGCCAGATACTCATCTACTTTGGCTCTCTTCTCAATATCCTTTGGATACCAGTGATCTGGGACCTGATCTGCATACTTCGTTGCCAGGTAACGGATGATTGCCACCCTGATTGAATAAAACAAAAACAGATCGAAAGCAGGATTCATGATTTATGAGGAAAAAAAATCGATGAAATAAATCTACGTTTGATTCAGATGAATTTACAGTAAGAAATAAGCTTGGTAAGACAGTGCCTATATCATGCTAGTAGCCTATCCGAGAGAAATTGCCCACTCTTCGATTCAAAGCGTACTCGTTAACATGCTTTCTTTTGATATGATAGTATAGGAGTAACTACTTCAAAATCCGGTGGAGACCACCTATGCCCCCTTGGGTAAAGATTGTCAAAGGTATATATGTCTCCACAAGTGTCTCCGTATAAAATTAAATTACAGTTTAACCTCGTTATAACGAGGTCATTGAGACCAGAGGAATTTCCTCTTTATATTGAAACCTTGTTATATCAGCGTCAAAATACAATAAAATACAAAGAGATTGGACCAGGAAAAGTACCTTGTTATAACGAGAGCTTGTTCTATCAGTGCTCTTTATAACGAGGTTTGTACTGATAAAAGAAACTTTGCCAGGTGCGTCAAGGTGGCATCCACAGGATTTGGGGGTCAGGCGCGCACCGTGGGGGGGGGCTATGGGGGCGCCAGCCCCCCGGGTAAACGGAAGGGGGGCGCAAAAAAAAAGGGGAAGGAGAAGAAAAAAAGAAAAGAGGAAAAAAAGAAAGAGAAAAAGAAAAGGAAAAAAGAAAGCAAGGGAAAAAGAAAAAAAAGAAAGAAAGGGGAAGAGGAAAAGGAAAGGAAGAAGGAAAGGAAAGGGAAAGAAGGAAAGAGAGGGAGAGAGAGACAAAGGGAGAGAAGGAATAAGAAAAGAGGAGAAATAACAGAGCAAGGGAAAAAGAAAAGACACATTATGCATCCACAGGATTTGGGGGTCAGGCGCGCACCGGGGGGGGGGGCTATGGGGGCGCCAGCCCCCCGGGTAAGCGGAAGGGGGGCGCAAAAAAAAAGGGGAAGGAGAAGAAAAAAAGAAAAGAGGAAAAAAAGAAAGAGAAAAAGAAAAGGAAAAAAGAAAGAAAGGGAAAAAGAAAAAAAAGAAAGAAAGGGGAAGAGGAAAAGGAAAGGAAGAAGGAAAGGAAAGGGAAAGAAGGAAAGAGAGGGAGAGAGAGAAAGAGGGGGAGGTAGGAGGAGGGGGGG